>VYZP01009831.1:5960-47416 GCA_013400635.1 Hypocryptadius cinnamomeus
CAAAACAAACAAAAAAAAACCCCAAGTGAAAGTACATGCCTTCACTATGGTAATTTTCCCTTTTCTAGTAAGTATAAGGACACTGTATAACATAATGCAAAAGAAAGCTGGATTTTCACGCTGGCCAGAGAAACAATGCGAGTGACGAGAGCTCCTGTCACACCACATACGCCAGTGGATGCAGAAATGGTGTTAAAAATAGCTCCTCATTGTGCTCCTTGGCTGCTCTCCGTACAGCTCCGCCCCAGCTCGGCAGTCTGAAAGCTCCTGCTTTATTGCTGTTCTTTTGGAGACGAGATTGACAATCCCAAGGAGTGTGTTAGTACAGGTGACAGCCACATTCACCAGACCCTTGGGTGAGAGGATGGAGAATGAGCCACAAAAATGGCTGCAAAGCTCACAGGGCCCAGGATGACATCCTGAAGACTAAAACTTTATATAAACTTCCAGCATGGCGTTTGGCCTGCAGGAATGACTGCTGAGTGTGATCCTGTCACGTGTATCCATCCTGAACTGAAAGGATCTCCCATTCCCATGACCTTTGGTTATCCTTCGTTGAGGTAGCCAACAAAATAATATTCATTGCTGCCTGTTACAGCAATGTCGCTGCCAGGGGCTTCCTCTGTGGGGTTTGTCTTTGTGTAAGTCCATGGTGAGGTCACTTTCTTCTGCAAGCAGAGGACAGGAAAGCAGAAGGTTCTTTGATCTCTGGTTTCCATGAGTTCTGTAAAAGTTCTCAGATACTGCAGCAGTGAACACAATCTAAACCACAGACCAACTACAGACACGTACCTTCAGGACATGGGATGATCATTTCAGACATCATTTCAGACTGGTCACAGCCAGTCCTCTGCTGATCTCCTTTTGCTCAGCAGATACCTGGGCTAGACTGAGGTCCACAGCACAGGACACTGCCTGGGGTGTCAGGATATTGACTTTAAAGAGTACCTGAGTTTAGTTTGCAGTGAGCCTGGAAATGTGAATCCCTTTGCACTGATAGACAGCAGAAAGAAATCTGAAAAACAACCTGAATCATTTACAACCAAAGCAGTAATATCCCACTGCTCCACTGATAACACTTGAGATACAAACCAACAGCAACAAAACTGCTAGCCAGAAGTTCCAGGGAGTAATTTAAAACCACCTTGCTGATCTTATGAGCACATATTCAACACAGAGAAAAGCACACCAAAGCAACTGTAATGTATAAAATAGTTTATTACTATAATAAATAAAATTAAACTTCTTTTTTTACAAATATTATTTGTGCTTGTTTAAAAATGTTGACTAGGGATATCATTAATGGAGGTGGCTGCATTTGTATCTGAAACATTCCCAGACAGTGCGTATACATACTTACATACACACACTGTCTATCTACTGGCAGCTGCTTTGCTGACCACAAAAATAGTATCTACTCATTCTCTGTTTCTAGTCATGCTTCATTGAACAAAGTGACAAATGCAAAGAAAAAGAACTGAGAGTATTTGGTGGATTTCTGAAAGGATAAAAACAAGTGAAGTACATTGAAAAGCGCCAAAGCAACTGCATTAACTGCATATCAATCAAGTGTCCATGCAGTGGTGGCTAAATATTGAAACGCAGACAGGTCTCCAACAGATGTACAAATATTGATTGCATGTAGGTACAATAATATAACACATTCATTGGAAAACTTGGTATTTCTTTATATAGCAGTTCATCCTGATACAAGATTATTGAACTTCTTTCATCTACAGCTAAAATTATTCTTTTTCTATGTTAGTGGTCACAGATTTAGTGGGAAGAAGAAAGAAACCCATGAGCCTTTCCAAACAGTTAGTGAAAGCCCCGAACTGTTTTGTTAATGTTAGGCATTTGGATCCAGTTACAGAGATGTTCTGGGATTACACATCAAGTATGTTTACACAACACTCAACAATCAGCTTGAAACAAATTACAGTTGCAGGTAAATTCACATTAGCTTTGTTGATCTGTAAAAAAAAGTCTCTGAAACACTTTTGCAATATGACAGGTTGGCTCCCTGATATACAAAAGTGTTTAGACAATAGCTATGTCTCTTTGTTTTATGAGGGGAGAGGGCAATTGGAGTAATTAATTATCCTAATAAGAAGGCAATAAGTGGAGAAAGAAATGTGATTACCAGAAAGTGATTTCCATTAGATTTAGAAAGCTAATCAAAGTGCTTCATCTTTAGGCAACACTGTAAATACTACAGAACATTAAGAAGGAAGAAGAATGGAATCACAGTTTGAATTATATCACTTATGAAAGGGTCTTAAGGCTAAATGCTGGATATATCTTATTGCAAAAAAAGCTTTATTTTTATTTAATTGAATCAATGCTTCCCACAACAATGTGGTCAAAATGATGTCAGATTGGAGGACACAGTATCTTCCTGTGCCTCACCTCAAATTTCTGGAGCTCCCCCTGCATGGAACTCTCTCTAAAAGGTTTGTTTTGATGTATCACAAGTGCAGCAAAAACACAGACTTGTTATTGCCAATACACCCACAGGAGACTATGTGGAAATGAAAAATTCAGTAGAAGATGCTTTTTGCCACCTAACACCAGGACAAGAAAGCAGAGGTGCAGCAACCATGTGTTACGCTGCCCATGAGAAGAAGGATAGGCTCAGCACCTTTGAGACAGCCCCTGGTACCAGAAAAAAATAAACGCATCTATTCCACCGTATCTCTTGCAGGAAAAGCCATGAGAAACACTACCAGGGCAGCTTGGCTTCAGAGATACTGTGAGCAACAAACACCAGTTTATGAGCCTTATCTCCACCAACTAGGATACAGCATTTTTCCAATTTCACATGGATTTCTCTTTCCTGACTATCGTGACCCTCACCAGATCTTCTCTTACTCACACTGTTTACCAGACTCACAGTATGAAGTTGATGCCAGCTAGAAAAATCAAAAATCATGGCCTTAAAAGTTCAACAGTTAACAAACAAGACACTAACAGGACACTCAGTGGATGTCTACTGGGAAGATTTAAGCTCCCTTCTTGGACTGGAATCAATGAGGAATGTGCTTTTACTTAACAGAAATGCAATCCACAGACTTATCTATACATAGATATTATATATATATGTGTGTATGTACACGCATCTGCACAAGCGTAGTCATACACCTTGTTGTTTATATAGTAAAGACAAATTATGTCATCGATTTTTTCACAGATTGGTTAAGAGTGACTGAAAATATATCACCAGATAGTCACAGTAAGTATCTTGTTCAGTTCATTAAAGGGAAGTGCTGCAGAAACAGAACATCGCCTTCGAAGCTGTTAAACAGGGTGTTCGCTGGGATTCAGGGCAGAACTGTGGAAGAGATTTAAAGGAAGAATGGTGTTTTCAAAAGTGTACTTGTAATACCAGACAGAAATAAATGTATCTGAAGAAGGTAGGGGTGAGGGCTGGGATTTGCTTTTTTAATCCTTTTTCATGTGCTGCATATTTGTATTCTTTGTAACCATTTAAGCATGAACTTTCAGAAGTTCCCATTTGACCAAATCATAATACAGGCTCCTTCTCTCAACTACCTTCTTTTGGTTGAAATTTAATTACACCATATAGTCAAAATGGAACACATCATCTCTTTTAGAATGATGCAGGTTGTTTAGCAGGTTGTTAAATGGCAGAAGCACTATGCCAGAACACAGCTAAAACCAAGGCTTTGTTTTTTGTTTGGTTTTTTTCTTTATACTATCTACAAGCATTTGCTTGTGAAGGGGCAGAGTCTTATTTTCAGAGATCCTTCAGTTCTAAGATGGAAAATAATTTAAGTGAAAAGGCTTAGCCAAAATGTAGAGAGGAACAAGAGAAAAAGGAAAAGCTGACAAATAAAATCAAAGAACTAGTAGCAATTATGATGGGTCCATATGCCATCCAGTCATAGGCATCTGTCTGAGTGTAAGGCTCAGTGGAGAAAGATGGATTTGTAACACAGGGGCTTTTAGCCACTCTTTGAAGGAAAAGTGCTGCATCAGCAGAGCCTGAGCACCATAACACAAGTTCAGATTAGTCTGGAGTTCAAAGGAGTGGGCATGGATTTGTTCATTTTTTAACCACTCAGTAGTCCAGGGAATCCAAATACCAAAACTCATACTAGATAGTATTTTTTTTTTCAAATTCTCTTACAACAAATACAGGTTGCTGAGGGACGATGCACTCTCTTACAACCAGTTCTAGTGCCTGACAGTTCATAATAATGGGCCTAATCTCACTTACAGCTGTACAGGTCTTACTGAAACTGAGTCCTGTCAGAGCTCACCTGGAGCAGACACCCTGAAGGTGTCATTGTAAGGAGCAAGCAGAGTTTCTCTGCCATTTCATTAACCAAAGTTAAATTTGGCCATAATCTTCAAAGACATTAAGTAGAATTCAGGTGTGTGTTACAATCTTTGAGGGCTTTACAAATAATAAATGTCTTTATAGGCCATTGTAAGAGCCTGAAAAAAGCCTTACAAAAAGACTGGGTTCACCCATCCACTGTTACACAGGGTGGGGAGGAGTTTGGTATCATTCTGAGCATCAGGCTACACAAAGAGCATCCCCAGAAAATGGGGACTTGTCTGCCTTTTTTCACAGGCCTGGGTAATTATTACAATTAAGGGGCTTCTGGGGCTGGTCCTGCTGGGATTCCAGGCTGGGCAATCAACAACAGCAGACTAACCTTTAACATATCCCTGAGGGCACACAAAAATATCACTGAGAAACATCAATTCAGTATCAGCAACAAAGGGCCAGGTAACCTGCAACTGCACGTTTACTTTAAGGTTTGCACTGCAATTCTGGAGATACTAGGCACATACTTGGGAGGTTGTAAACATTTCCTCCCTTGTCCACCTGGGATAAGCTCAGGTCCATGTTTATCCAACTGCAGGTAAATGGGTGACATTTTCACAAAGGACTTGCTAAGACCTTCAGCCTTTCAAAAATTTTATGAAGAAAAGTGTCGTGAATATCATGCTGGTGAGGAATGTGCCTGGATCAGGAAACCGACTCCAAGGCAATCTCTAAAAACTTGCTGGAAATCAATTACAAATCCTTGTGTATCAGTACACCTGGGGTTTACTTAGGTAGTAGTTACTGTCTAAGAAGACTAGAAAGAAAAAAAAATCATGACAAAGTTTCTCACAGAAACTGTGGATGGATGAGTTTCTCACAGAAACTGTGGATGGGTGGGTAACTGTGGCAGCCATGCCATTGCTGTTGCAGGTAACTGCTGCCACTCACAGCGATTAAAGCACCAAACACAAACAGCGTGGCTTTGGTCAGAGAGCGCCTTCCTCAGCACTGCAGGTCTGCAGTGAGCAAAAGACACCAGGTACCACTGGAAAAACCTAAACATGGAACCAGAAATAAGTTAAGGAAGTAGCTTCTTGGTTTCAGAGCAACTCACCTCCCTGCTTGGTTTTTCTTGTGGGAGGGAAGAAGGTAACCTACAGATTTGAACCCGAGAGTTGTTTCTCAGGAGTGTTTCAATCCTTGGGTATGAATTCACAGTCTGTGGGCACCTTCATACCAAACCAAGGAGTAAGACAATAAAAGGCAATCCTAAACCACCTGCCTCTGGACTTAGAAATGGTGATGCTGCGATTGGAATAATTGTTATCTTTGAGAGCAAGGGCAGTTACTGCAGGAACAGGTACAAACACTCTTGACAGCAGGACCTGAGCTGGGAGCTTTGCACAGCACAGCCTCACCACTGTGCCAGTCATCAGTGGACATCCCAACTCCCCAGGGATGTCTGACACTGTTCTGCATTGCACTGTGCAAGCATCAGGCCAGCAGAAATCATTAAAATTGATCATGACCCTTGCTTCTTCTGTACTTAACATGAACAAAAATCTTCCCCCCAAAAAATCCTGTGTTTCTTTGTAAATGACTTAGTACCAAGGAAAAAGAATGAGACTTAACACACACAGTGTTAAGACCTGTTGACATTAAAGATGAAAACCCCTTAAAGTGTGGTATGGTACCATGCTTCTGAGATCTAAGCTACTGTTAAGCAGTGAGCATACCAGATCAGTGGAGTGAATATATTGTGAATATACACCTGTATCCCAAGGTGAGAACACAAGTCATGATACCATCTATGCTACCCTATATGAATAATGAAGAATAGTTTTGGTAAAGTGCTTCAATCTTCCTCTGAAAAAAATTATGAAAATATAAGTTTTGGAAACATCTCCTTCTTTAAGAAGCAGATCTCTTTGTTTCCTTGCTACAATAGCACTTGCATACAGTAAGCACTGTATTTCTGCCTCTACCATCCATTTGCTTCCAAGCTAGATTAGATCAGGAACAATACATCTGGATGTAGAGGGAAATGCCACTATCTAAAATTGTTAAAAATTCTGTGAAAGCCTTTGGCTTCAATGAACATTATCAAAACAGAAACTTCTGAATAATAATTTAACAAGAATTAAAAGAGCAGGTTCATAGCAGAACAGGACATAAATGCCACAGTATATTTTCACCAGGAGGCAAATATGCAGGACCAGTTAGTGATGTTTCAAATATGTTGTGCCGAGGGCTGCTCTCAGGTACACTGCACACCCAACCCTCCAGCAGCTGGAGTTGAAAGCAGAAGTATCAAATGCTGAAAGACATCTGAGACAGAAGACAAGTTTTTGAAAAAACATAAAAAGTTTTGAAAAAAACATATCATTCATTCAGTGAATGACAGTGTGGAAGACCCCATTTATTAACAGATCTGAAATCCTGTGGCTGTTTTTGAAGATGTTGCCAAATGTAATTGTTCTAGCAATATGTCAGTTTGAAATTAAAAAGTACAATATTTTTTTTTCATCTTATTAGCCCTTCCTTGACTACCCAAAAGAAATTTCAGCACACAATGAAAGACATGTCTCCTACTGCTCTTTGCATTATTACAGCTTTATGAAAATATACTGTGACATCCAACGTGCTGTAGAGGTGACTGAGACAGTGACAGCAGCAACAAAACAAAAAAACAAACAACCCACCAAACACTGAAAATATAAGCACCCTGGCAAGTGCTTATTCATATAGGCATAACCCAAGCTAAGGACATAAGGCATGCTCCAAAAACCTCAGAGATCACCTGGGGCTCACGGGGATGGCTGCTGCTGTCAGAATTCTTATTCCAACATCCCGAGGGAGAGAAGGGGGCTGGGGGGGAATGAGGACAAAGGGAGGAAAGAAAAACTTTAGAAACTGTACCCTTGCTGTCAAAAAGGCTTCAAAGTCAGCTGCCATCTTGACATGAGGTTGCAATTCCTGTTACCATACCTTTTTAGACAGAGGGAACATGCTTAGTGAACGGATCCCTCACTTGTTTTCAAGAAAGATTAAATGTAAAGTGTTAGGGGGCTGTTTCTTTGTTGTTTTGTTTGTTTTTAAAAAGAAACACCTCAGCTAGCTCCAAACACGTCTTTTTCTGATTCTGGAGACTGGGGCCTTGATATTTCAAACAACTCCTGGGGTGACTGGGAGCTTCTTCTTGAGGTCAATATCCTAAGTATCTCAGCAAGCTGGTTTTCTATATTGGTCATTTTTGTGTTTAAAGCCTTGATGTCCTCTTTCAACTCATGCTTCACTTCTAGCATGGTGGCCTGAAGAGTCTGTTCTGGGATGGGATAAAAGGAATGCTTGACCTCGGTGAGGACCGGGCTGTGGTCCTGCGGGCTTCTCGTCTCCCCGGCGTTATCCAAGCGCAAGTCACTTTTTGTAATGCCACTGTCACAAGAGTCTGTCTTCTTCAGGGTAGCTTCTCCTGAAGCTTTAGTTCTCTCAGGTAAAGTCTCCATGGACTCTGCTTTAGAGACCTTGTTCCAGTCTTCACCCTTCCCACAGGCTTCCTTAAACTTGGCCCAGCCTTTCCGCCGGGGGTAGTCCCCCGACGCCTTGCACGCCGCATGGTCCGATGGCGGGGCCTGCAGCTTGGCCTGGTCAGAGGCCCCGGAGGTGGAGGCGGGCTGGTACGACACGGGGGTCGCCGGGCTCTCCCGAACCGTCACGACGCTGGCCTTGACCACGGCGCGAGCAGAGGATTGCTCCCCGACAGCATTGCCCTTTTCCACATCCAGGTCGTCCGGATCTCGGCCCCTCTCCGCTGCAAGCCGCGCTTCCTTCTGCTGCCTGAACCTCTGGAACAGCCGCCGGACTGGGTGGTCCGGGGGTAAGATCAGAGGTGCTTCGTTCTTCCTCTTCATCCTCTCCTCTTCTTCCCGCTTGACGTCGCTGATTTTCCGGAACACAATCTACAGGGGGAAAGAGATTTCACTCTGTGATTAACTGCACACTTGTTAAGGGGGAAAAGTTGGAGAAAGAATTACTTGAAAGAATCTATTTTAACTGAGAAGTGCACAACCTCTGCACATTTATAGCAACATTTTTAAATGTCTTACATTGTGTGGAACATGGATTATTTCATTATTTCAGAGGAGACACCATCTGTCTTGTAACACCAGAAAGAAAAAAAAAAAAACAGAAGAAAAATACTTCTCCAGCTCTGACAGGTCAGAGCAAGGTAGTGCCATTGTAAATATAATGATCCCAGGAAGATACTTGTTCTATTTTTTGTTAAAAAGTGACTTCTTGTATTTGTTTTCCTGACTCAATGGTTTAGCACCAGGTTTCTAATGTTACAGAGCCATTCCCATCAGTCTCATCTCAGAGTTCACTCACTGCAAATGATCTGATACTATTTTAGCACAGCTTGGCCACTCGTGGTGCCAATACAGCAGGTACTACTCCAGACTTTTCAACAGCCATTTGCAAAGTGCTTCTTGCCCTCCCTCCCACATATTCTTTTAGAAGCAACGTGCAGTTTAAAGATGCAAAGCTTGAGTCAATCCCAAATCCAGGGGCACAAGGACAATGGGCTTGGCAAGACATGGAGAAGCTGCTCATGGCTTGATTACCTCAGAAGCTTGTAGAGTTTCATGTCTTGATTTATCTCTTTATTTCTATGCAAAAGAGAACATTTTTGCAAAAAGAAGCATTAATTTTCCATCTACTCTCCTAATTATATCTTCCTGAGCCTCTAAGGCTAAGTGATCTCTATAGGAGAAGCCCAAGGATCCCACAGTACTGAAAAAAGCCTCACAGTGTCCCAACCTGTAGCCAGGCAAGGTTTCTTCCTTGCACGTGAGGGAAATACATTCCCTACAAAAACTCTGTTCATTTTACATTAATATTGGTATTTTCCAAGCCAACCCAAAAACTCCACTCTGGCACTAATGAAGAACCAGTAAGTAGCCTTGTTTGAAAATGAGAGGTCCCCAAAGCTGAAGTTTGCAATACAGAGGGTAAAAGATGCAGCCCACAGCTTCTACTGAACACTGATACCTAATCCCTTTAGCTGCTTTGGGGAAAATCCACTTAAAGGCCTTACACTTCAATGCAGAAATAACTTTGAGATTCAAATCATTATTAGGAAATGTGTAAATAAACCCATCCCTCTGTTGCAGACAATTTTAAATTAAACTAAAGTTAATAAGCACTTCTTCACTGGCACACACAAAATGAATGTTTCTCCAGACTCCAATGCTTCTTGACAGTTTTGTCATTGTGGAGCAGGGAAAAAACCATCTTAACAGTGTGTCTTTGGAAGGAAGAAGTTGTCAGACTTGGCAGCCCTTCCTAAATACAAAAGAATAAAATTAACAGGAAGGATATTTTATTTCCAAGCTGTAATTAGGAAACTAAATATGAGATAAGAATAAGAAAACAGGGTACTTGACAGTCTTTTTTTTCTTCCCTCCAGGAAACTCACTCTGCAATGAGCTCAGTAGAAAATGGACAAAGCAGTGTAATCCTTAGAAGTGAAAGAATAGGACTCACTGGGAAGGGAATTCAATGCAGTCCTGCAGGCTAATGGCTTCCCACACACCAGCAGTTTCCCACTTTACCTGAGGCATGAGTGTCAGCCCAGTATTAGGGCAACTGCCCAGCTTGCTCTGCTGCAGCCAAGTGATGCCAGGCAGGGTCTCAGAGGGTCACTCCAGCAGCATCCTGAGGCTGGCTCTGGGGGCACAAAGCCCCAGCAAACCAAGGCAGCTACCTGACCAAGCCAGGTCAATTTGTCCCTGCAAAATTCTGTGTCCTCAAGCCTTCCCTCTCCTGGAGTTTGTGTGTTAGGTGTGGGCATCCACATCTGTGCCAGATGTAGCTAACAGGGCTCACTTTGTACATGAGCATGTTGTCTTGGTCTGACCTATGGATCAGGACTTGCCTTAAATGCTCAGAAGGGATGTATGACTGGCTGGTGCAATGGGAACACTCACAGGGATCATCAGGGAAAGCTTTTCAGACCCAGAGGCCAGGATGCTTTGCAGAGTCAGGGTCTGAGCCAACCCCTGCTCCACACAGCCCAATCAGCACTTGTCTGGAAAGCACTGGAGCACCTCTCACTATTTAATGACTGGTGTTTGCAACATAAATGGGTAAGTTATGTAACAGAAGCTGTCACTGCTATAGCACCATGCAGGAGAGACAGCAATAAGCAAGTCTCAAGCAATCAATCCCACATTAACAGCCTGGCCCAATTCATATTAGCCCTAGCCACTGCACCTCAAGCAGTTACTAGCATGATCTCTGTGGTGGAGGACACAATAAATCTACCAGCAAATGCAGAAAGGTGAGCACTGATGGACAAGCTGTTGGCAGCACTTATCCACCCACAGCCCCCACTGCTCTCCACGGCACTGCCTAGGTGAGCCCTCCTTGTGGATGCCAGCCACACTTGGCCATGGAGGAGCTGTCATCAGCCTTCCCACTGTGTAGTGGTCAGCCTGAGAGACCCAAACACACCTTCACTGCTTTGCCTTCAGGAGATCTGACTGCAGCAGGCACAGGAGTGTATGTAGAAGGAGATGCATAAAACTTGCCTTTGCCACGGGTACTGCTACCACGTTAACGAGACCCCTGATTTCCCTTTTCCACAAGGCCTTACAGCAGCTCCAAGGGAAGTACACCAGGGCAGCAGCCACTGCATGAATGCAGAAATGCAGCCCTTGGGTCTCCCACCCTGCTTGACGTCTTCTACAGATATGCATTTATGTGACAAGCTGTGCTCATGCGGTTCAGGTCAAACATATGCACATTTGCCAGGGGATATCCCTCCAGCTCTTGGGTTGGCTCCTTTTACCTGACTCCTGAGACACTGGAGAAACAGCTGTCAGAGAGCAACTTCTCTTTGGGAAGCTCAGACAAAGCTGTCACTTGTCTCCCTTTTTGCAAGTTCCCCAATGCCGTATTTTCTGCAGACAGCTCCATATTTATGTTGTAAGCAAAAATATTATAGCTATGCAAAACTCAGCAGTAATTTAAAATGCATTAATAAACTCCATTTTGGATTTTTTTCTGCCTTTTTTTAAGATTAAATGCTCCTTATAAATAAAAATACACATAACTTTAAAATGTACTCTTTTCTTACAAATGCTAAGGAAAATACCATTTTCAAGTGGTTTATCTTCAGTAGCAGCCAAGTTATTCAGAAAATCTGATTGGTATGCCAATGGATGTACACCTGCTCCCACAAGCAGTAAGAGTACAAAGGAAAAGAAAACAGATTTCATTTATTATAAGAAAGAGAAGTCTGGACCTACACAGAAATTTTCATATGGAATTTGATAGGGCTACAAATACAGACCTTAATCAAAGTTAAAACCCAAAATATTGTGCCAAAGATCCCAAGCTAGCTTTTAGAACAGTCCCTCTTTATCTCTTTCTCCAAGCATTCATGTGTGTCTGGGAAGGGACAGAGCTTTATACCTCCAAAATCCCCTAGCCCATGTATCATACACTGCTCAAACACAGGGGACTTCACAAGTTATGCAGTTCTCCAGAGCACTGCACTCTTCAAGACCTAAGCACACAGGTCCCACAGAAAAAACCTAGTGGGTGCATTTTAACAGTATGTCAAAAGCAAAAGATGGACAAAGAACCTGAATTGAGATGAAACAACATGAAATTTAAACACCAGGCCTAAAGCTGCATATTTCACACCTCCAATCTCAAATATCATTTCATATGCTATTCTGATTCTATTAAAATTCTGATTTTATTAAAAAGGTGCTGAATCGTGTACCTCCACAGGGAAGCTGCCCAAGCTGCCGGAAGTTGGGAGTATTGTGGAGGTATCAGCCTACATTTGCCAAAACCTTGAAATTAGCCCTGTTAGGCACAGATTCTTGCGATTCTATGAACATTTAACCAAGGCATGCAGTGATAATGACTCAATAACAATTTCATTTTTTGGAAAATTCACTCAGAGACAAGTGGAGAAATGCACTGACACGTCCTGGTGCACTCCTTCTCCCCTATGTCCCTACAGACCTATGACAGAATGCTCTCTGTGACCATATTCCTGCCTGTGCATGAGTCTTATCCAAGAAAGAAAGACAGAGTTACACCAAGCACTTTTCCCTTTCCTCAGTATTACCTAACTGTGAAGTCTTAAGTGACTTTGGGTAAAAACTCTGCCTCTTTTGAATCATCATAGAATTTTCAAGTTGAGTTTCTAGAATAAATGTTTTTACAGATTAAAGTCAAAAAATTAAAAAAATGAGATAGACATAATTGAATACTTGGTTGTGAAACGTGGAGTACCCAGCACTGAAACCCAAGCATCATCTAAATAATAGAGTGTGGACATTATTTGTGAATATGACTTTCATAATTTCTTTATGATAAGACCAGGAGAACAGATGGCAATGTGACCCCCAAGATTAAGGCAGGCCATAGGATTGCTCTGAACGGGCATTCCCTGGGAGGAATCTTGTTACCACTAGATTGCATCTTTTAGAAGAACACCCAGTTTGATGGCAATAAAGAATCCATCATGACATCTAGAGGAAACATTGCTTCAATTTTTGATTCGAGGCTAAGTTTCATAGAATAATACAATCATAGAATGGTTTGGGTTGGAAGGGACCTTAAAGATCATCTAGTTCCCACCTCACTGCCATGGGCAGACACAGCTTCCACTAGACCAGGTTGCTCAGAACCCCAGCTAACCTGGCCTTGAATGCTTCCAGGAATGGGGCATCCATAGCTTCTCTGGCAACCCTCACAGTTAAGAATTTTTTCCTATTATCTAATCTAAACCAACTCTCTTTCAGTTTGAATCCATTCCCCTTGTCCTGTCACTACAGGCTCTTGTAAGAAGTCCTTCTCCATCATTCTTGTAGGCTCCCTTCAGGTACTGGCAGGCTACAATGTGGTTACCCCGAATCTTCTCCAGAAGAGAAGTGAACAATCCCACTTCTCTCAGCCTTTCCTCATGGGAGAGGTGCTCTACTATGTTGTCCACTGTCAGTAGTCGTTCTTGTCATGAACAGCCCACTGTTGGTTGTTCAAAAACCCCACCAGAACGGTGCTGCCTGCCAAGTCATGGTAAATCACATTCTTTGCCTCTCCTCACACTGCCAGAAAGGTAATCAACAGAAGGGCAAGGCAGGAATAATGTATTAACAACCAGATTTTGAACTTGCGTGCCAACACTGCATGAGACAGACTTAAAGTTATCAGGGGATGCTACATATAGGCATGTTGTGAATATATTGAAAACCTTACCCTGACAAATGCTGAAAGAGACCTGCCTGCACCTGCAATGAAAGAATCTTTTTGTCTTGTGCAAAAACATTCAAGTTTTTTTCAACTCCGATTTGTAAGGACTGATCCAAGGCCCACAGGAATAGATAGAAGTACGGATTTCATCATGTTTTGAATCAGACTGTCATCATGGAGTTACAATTATGAGGCTTCTAGCCACAAAGCTGCTGCTATTATTAGCTCTGCCAGCTTCCCTTCTTTCCACCTCTATAGCATGCACAAATACTGCAAGATTTGGCAGGTCTTCCTCAGCATAACAGCAAGTAGCATGGCATTTTTCTCTGGTGCTTAATAATTCTCTTTCATAGATACAGAAACATTCCCAGAGTCTGGAAGTGCCAAATATCATAAACAATTAAAAGCTTAAAATTACTTCATACAGTGCTCACAGAAAATGAATTTAAGCGTGAGGAAAACAATCATGAAAAGGGATTCATTATTACACAGTCCATCTAGGGTCTGCCAAGAACTGATGAAAATATCTTCAGGCTGATGTTAGTCTGATGAAAATTGGATCCAATCTTTCTTCCTTTTTTATTTAGGTTTTTTTTTTAAGAAGCAAAAGGGGAGGGAAAATGGAAAGAGACAGAAGGCTCAACATTAAAAATGCTTTTGACACTGATATTAAAGAAACCAAAGCTGCACGTGAACAACGTAGAGTGTGATGATGAGAAATCCCTCCAGCACTGTATTAGCAGGTGTCAGGGCAAAAGGAGCCTGTGTCTTTTGCAATTATAAGGGATGGCTTGTCAGAAAGGAGGGAATCACTGGTCCTACCTTCTCATTAAATACAGGATGAAGAGAATGTGCAATAATGTTGCAGATGTCATTAAGTTCCCTCTAGCTTTACTGTCTATAACAGCAGAATTTCATTTCTGCTTCTGAAGAGGAACAAGTTTCTCTCCAGCTAAGGCCACATCCCTTCTGGGCGCTCTCAAATATTTCTAGTTTTGATTAATTATCTGAAAATTCAAAGCAAACTAAGATTCAGAAGGTCCTGGCAGTGAGGCTGTACAGGAGTGCTGGTACCAAGGGTGCTGGTGTCAGCAAACTTCAGGGATCCCTGGGAGACACAAAGCCCAAGAGCCAACATGTGGATGGGCACAGCCCCTTGTGCTGTGGGGTGTCATCACCCGGCCTTTCAGACAGAGCAGTACCCAGTTTCTTTTCAAAAACCAGGCTTCTGTGCACTTCATTAATAGATAAGTGCTTGGAAGAGACACAACTTCATCATTTCATGAGCATCCAGGCTACCCAGATGAACAGAGGAAACAAGAGTTTCAGTCTCTACAGAACAACATCTGGGTTAAATGTTACTGTCATGAGCACTATCGGCTTCAACAGTGCTGAAATTCTTCTCTGTGACAGCCTGCTTTGTAGCCTGATTACAAATTCTAGAAATATCAAGTCAAATATTAGTGTTTAATCGTGTCATTATTACTTATTTAGGAGTTCTGCACAACTCAAGGCTCTACTCCTCTATGTCAAACTCCTTATTCTAATTCAGGTTTACAGGCTGTGCTAGTGTTGAGTGAAAAGGGAAAAGCTTTTACAAAAATGCTACTGAAAACAAGACAGAATGATGTCTAAAGCAATTAGTGGAAATAATAAAAAACCCCTGCCCAATCTGCAACAGACTCCCTAGCAGGTTTTGAGGCATTAAGAGATGTCTCTTCCCCAAAACAGACTTCAAAACACTGTTAACAGTAAACTTAGACAACGGCACAACTAAAAAGCACACTGGTTTGAATAGACACAATTACAGCACATTATAGCTCATTTAGCAACCTCCTTCACTAATATAGAAAGGATGCAAGAGAAACTGGAAAAAAGAAACCATTGAAATACATATATTGCTAAAGATCTACTAGAACTTCACTATTCTGAGATGAAAAGTAGCTGTCACAAGCAAATACTTAATATGCAAACAAGAGCTTAGGGAAATTATGCCAGATCTGAATGGTGGAATGTTATACCCCCTGAGAACTACTATGTCCATCAAAATGTGAAATGCTCTGTAGGACCTTCTTGTTTCCAGTAAATGAGGAAAAAAAGAATGTTTATGGGTTTTGACAGCCAACTGTCAACAGCTTCTAGCAGCAACTCCTATAAAATACTATTTTCATGTTTGTTGGGGGCAGGGGGGGGGGTTTGCATTGTTTTGTTTTTTTCAATCTTCTTTTTTAGCACATGGGGTGCTTTTCTAGCTGTGGGCAGACATCAGACACACTAACAATTCATGTAGTGTCGTCTTTTATTCCAGATCAACATACTACCTGCATTCATGGGCAGACAACACTGCCTCGAAAACTGCTTTAAGGAGAGCCCAAGGCACAGCAGGAACTTACTTCTCTGTCACCTAAATCACAACTATACAAAACGTCATATAATCTGTACAACGTGCCTCCTCAGGACTCAGAGTCTGTTTCTCCAAGCTCCCTGTGGCTTGCTGCCATTTACTAAGTGTTTTCTGGAAGAAACCAGGCAATTTGTGAGAGTCAAGGATTTGGGATTTTTTTTCCCATCTCTAACTTAGACACAATTTCACTTGAAATCTGAAATGGTGGAGAGGTCGTAGAGCTGAGAAAAGCAATGGTGTGTTGAGGGAACAGTTAAATTGTATAGTTTGCTTTCTGTGATTACATTTTGGATACTAGCTTGCCATTAAGATAATTTCCTCTTAGCTAGTGTCTTCATTCGCTTGTTTTTCCTTCTGCTTTTACTTATCTGCTTTCTGTCATTACGCTTACAGTGATTGACAGGTATTTTACTTTCCAAGAGAGGAATCAAATGCATTTTCAAATGTATTCAAATTAATCAGAGCTTACCAAGAGCTTACGAGTCATTCAGCTACCTTCGAATGCCCACTCACAAACTAATCCACACAAACACAATGCTCTGTGTTCCCAATGCACAAGGCTTGTGCAGCTCTTGAAATTATAAATTGACAATTTACACTCAGATGAAAGTTGCCTGCATAAATTGCCTAAAATAACATGAACTCTCTTTTATGTGTCTCTCTGAGTTAACAGGCCTAGAGTTCAGCTACAATATTGAAGAAAAACAAATTAACCTGAAGCCCTGCACAGAAAGAGAATAAATCTCCTACCCAAATAGGTGGCCCAGTATGGCTGCACAGTCATGCACAGTCAAGCACCCAGTGCCACCCAACTGGTCTGTCCTTCCCCTGTTCAAAAGCTTGGATAACATTATGTGAGAAGGAAACAAACTACTTATAACTGAATGAGAATCAGCAACAGGAAAAGTGCACTGCTCACCATTTCCCAAAGCAGCTGTCAAACCCTTTCAGCCCTAACAGCCAGGAGCTTAAAACATTGAAGGGAAGACAAGAATCGACTGCAGAGAGGTGTTTCAGACCTTTTCATTACAAGAGCTCCTCTAAACTCTCCATTCTTAGAAACAATCTCTGCCAGTTTCCCACACCCCAGTTGCAGCTGGTGATGGTAAGTGACGGCCCCGTCTTCCTTATCAGTTGTCAAAACCGATAGCTGTCTCCCATCCACTAAATCCACAGGTGAGCTAATTAAAATAGCCAAGGACTGGCTGGACCCTCCAAATAACTTCACAGAGAATCCTTTAGAGTTGAATTTCTTGATTTTGTTTCAGGTATTTTAGTTCTGTGAAAGCAGACACTTATGTCCCATGCTGAATGTAGATTCCAATACTGGCAGAGGTAGGTGATTTCTATCTTATCAGTATATTTCATTCACACATCTCCAAGAGTTTTACAACAATTTCTCAATCCTTCCAATATGACCAATGCCATTATTTTTATTACTAATGTGGCACCAGTGCTTAGGGTTCTATTGGGCTTTCAGTTTATACACATACAGAGCAAAATGTCATTATTCAATGAGGTAAAATGGCCTGTGTCATGGGAAGACATCACAGGCCCAGCACATATTGCAGTGTCTCATGTCAGCCACACAAGTATTTATCTGCAGTTTGAACTGTTACTTGTGCAAGACATCCCTTTCTGACACAATTGGTGAGAGTTCACCCTTACAAGTCTCAGATAAGAGATCCTCAACACAATTTTTCCAGTGATTTCAGACACACTAAACCTAAACATTCATTAATTTCTCCTGAAGAAAACACCTGGTCTAGAAGAGGAAAACCAGGATAATTCAGCAGGAGAGCATTGTTTCTTCACAAGCAGACTTAAATCCTCATTTTTAAAATATTTACCATCATCTGTATTCAAAGAGTGATAAAGTTAGATTTGAATATTGAAAACCTCAACACACCTTTTACCAGGAACAGTAGGAACCATGAACTCCAGACTCCCTGAGACCATCAAATGAGAGTCTAAAAGCCAGCTTTGACCCAGTCTTTCTTTGTGTCACACCTCTCCCTCTTACACAGACATGGGCAGATACACAGATTCATCCCCAAATGCTTTTTCAATCAAAATTCAGGCTACATTTGCAACCAGTTTTGTTAAAAGACAAAAAGAAAAAGTGTGTGCTTGCATCTGACTCTTGGACACCATGGTCATGGTTTTGTCTACCTTTTTTTCCGTGAGTAGTTGACAGTACTCAAAGACAGCAGAAAGCAAATTCCCTTTTCTTCTCTGCCAAAAGGATTTGAATGCCCCTTTAAGGAGCACAGCTCTTATCACCACATTATGGGGACAAAACCTCAGTTCAAACTCCGATGTGCACAGAGATGCCATGAGGGAAGCTCTCCCTCCCCTTCCCTCCCTTGCCAGAGCTTTGCCCTGTGATGAGGTGACTGTGATGAGATTCCTGCCCACTGCAAGTGAGACACAGGCCAGGATGGCTGAGGTTACCCCAGAGAAAGCTGTTCCAAGTCTCTGCTGCATTTCATTTTGGAAACACACACAATAGGACATCCTGCCTTCCACACTACAAAGACATGCAGAGCCAGTGTTTCCAACAAGACAGGCTGAAGGAAGTTCTGCTCTTAAAAGTGTGAATTGGAACTGAGGTCCCCCAGCTTCCCTCAGGCAGGTGACAGGACTGGTGCTCCAGCGTGGAGACACAGGTCCTCACCAGGAGGGAGGGTGGGATCCCCACATTCTGGCTCCTGCTTCAGTAAATGCCCCCACCACTGATTCAAAACAGAAAAATCTCTTCTGGGGAGACAATGACACCCAGAACCTCTCCTGGATAGCAGTTTTACCATTCTCTTAATCTTCTCAAATCAGTGAGAAAAATTAAGTTCCTGAACCTGAAAAAGATCCCAGTTTTATCAAATAGTGCCCTCCTTCTGCTCTGCAACTCTAACCCTTCATTTCCCCGAACTAAAATGTTTCATTTCATCTTACAGACAGCTTTTCATTTAAGCTTTCTCCTCTTCTCCAATTTTTCCACGTCACTGAGACAATGCAAAACATTTAATTTTCATTTGAGAGGCAGGCAGGTTTGAAGAGTTCAGCTTCAGTAGCTGAAGTGAGGCAGAGCACAGAGTGTACGCTGACATGGTTACGTGCTTTTAAGAGATCAATAAAATATTGATTGTTTAACTATCGTGCTTTGCTGTCGCTACCTCTTCCATGTTCTAACGTCACGCTGGGCTAAACTTAAATACTTCAGGTGACATCTCCTTGCTTCCTCCTAAGGAGCACTGTAAAATCAGTTTTCTCCTTGATCCCCTGTTCTGAGATAAGAGAGAGACGTGACACAGAGCTCACCCTTGAGCAAACTGCTTCTCTTCCACTGGTAGTACTGGGACATTAAGCCTTAACCTCTAAGCATCACTGAAACGTGGTATACTCTCGTTTCAGAGTTGTACTAGTATCCAGGGGAAGCCACCACCAGTGCCATATCTCAGATTAGGAGTGCAGTGAAGCTTTGTAATCTCAGTTTAACTCCTCCTCACACTGCATCACAGGCTCTTTAGCTCCCCATGTGCATTTATGGTTTATATTTACATAGCATAATCTTCTTATTTTTAAAAGAAGAGAGGCATCTTTCAAGGAGCTTGTCATATTATGTTTTGTTACCCATTTTCTAGTCTCATCTTTCACATGAACTGATTCTTATCCCAAGTGCAGGAATGTAAAACACCATCATCCTGATCAGAAATAAAGTCTGTGAGCAGCATGCTATACTCTTACTTCCCTGAAAACAGGAAGAACTACAGCCATGCAGAGGTTGGAGAAGTTGCTGGAAGTCAGGAGGGTTCCATGTTGCCACAGGCCCATTCTGCTTTGTCACCATCGCGTTGCAAAGTTGTGCTTGAGGAGAGGAAGTAAAGATTTGCCATGTCCCTCATACAACTTGGGGGACACAACCAAGGCCTCAGGCACGTAAGATCCAGTTGGGAACGGTTCCCAATGCAAAGCTTTATCTAAAAGTAGACATTTCAATGGTGCTGTAAAGTTTTTTCTGTTATGACAATGATTGTACTTGACTACAGTGTACAAATTTGTTTAATTGCTCAGAATTAAGCAAAGAAAGGCAAAATCCCTCTCTTCCTGTCTCCATGACAGCTCTTTTCTCATTTCTCCTTTCTCTTATGCCTTTGTAAGACATCTAGTCTGCAAGAATTACTAGCCCCAAAATTCACTTAAATTTGTCCTGGCAAAAAGATGTATGATCCTATATATAGAGGCATAGGCTGAGACATTAAAAATATTTATCAAGGAAAGGAAACTATTTCCTTAGCAACTGAAGAGTGCAGCAGACACTTCAGCAGTTAAGTACATGTAGAAATAATACCAGACTCCACAAAGAGAGTATTTCAATACAGTGAAAACAGTCATTTCATGGAAAATGCTATTTTGAGATCCAAAAAAGACAGTGTTATCCAAACTAACGTTAGTCACAGATCTAAACTCAAGAAAGACAACAGCAGATACGGACAGTGCATCCCCCTGAATCTGAGTAAACAATGCTCAGATCAATCTGCTATGTGTGCACACCTGACAAAGACACAGCTGGACAATCTAACAGAGAGTTCAGAGAATATAAAAGTGTTTGCACAAACAGCAAACATGCCAAAGAATCTCTTCCTGACATTGTTTTCAACTAAGAGGTTACAGTCTTCAGAAACACAAAGCAGTCATCATTATATAACCAGCACCAGCAACTGGAAGCTGGATTTTGGCAACAGCTTCATCATCCCACAGAAATGAAAAGTGTTCTTAATTTTTTTACATAATGACTAATCATAATCCTAATCAAATGAACTGCTTTTAAGACCATCTCCCTTACTGCATAATAACCCCATTTCTCATGGGAACTCATTCAGCAGTTTGAATGTGCCTCCTAACCTCTGTGCACCCACTTCCCTGTGCAATCCCAACTCACGAGCAGGAGGATCCAAGTCATCGTTGTGTCGTTCTAATCACAGACTATCCCGGGGCTGGGAAGGACTAACAGATTTTAGAGGACTCAGAGCCTTGTCAAAGGTACATCTCATCCTCCGTCCCTGCTGTCCTCTCAAATGCCCCTGAACTCTCCCAACATGCATCTTCATCACCAGTCTGCCCACAGCATAGATTTATATCAGGCTTTATCTGGCTCTGTGCTACTGATCACATAGGGGCCTCACTGCAGAGATTTTGGCACCAGATTCATAGAAAGAAGCTACAGTGCTTTCAGACTTCCAGCAGGTTTTTCAAAAGTCAACAGGACAAAAACATTTTATCTCGAGATGAAACAGCATAATTTCTACAACTCCTGGCATGGGGACTCCATGTTGACCCTGCTGAAACAAGCCTATGGCACACTCACACAGCTGGGTTACTCTGCACATAGCAGGTTTGCATGCTTTTAATTTATCTATTTCCCAACACCTGGAGCTACTATTATATACCAAGTAACATCTAGAGAAACTTTAAAGATGTGACTTCCAACCCTCCCTTCATAGTTTTTATCTAATGCTGGCAAATACTTGACTGCAAAGGCACAGAAGGGGCAAAGAGATGGTGCACTCATTACACCAGCACACTGGCAAGTCTGCTTCACATTCAGATGGAAACCATTTGGCTCAGAAGCATCATTGCATAGTAAATCAGCTGTAATTTCCATTATTCTCATTGTGCTATAGGGGCATCCAGCCCAAAACGCCTTTTTGGCTGAAGTGGATGGAACCACCAGGCAACTGCTGGATCCAGCTTTTGTTCTTCAGTGACAGAAGGCTCTAGAAAATGCTGTCAAGGAGGGCATGGCAATGCTGGCAGAGACGATTTAATCTCCCTAAACTCCAAAACCTGCTCACTTATAACTTGGATCTGATGCCAGCTCTCAGGACAAGAGTCCTCCTGGCAGGATGCCAGTACTGGAGCATCTCTTGACATGCTGCATGCCTTCATTATGTGGAAAAGCTGTCCTCCAGCTCAGTGGTGGGTAATGAACTGCCCCACTGTGCTCCTCGCCTGAGTGCTTGTCCCCATCCTCAGTAGAGCACTCACAACCACCAGCCCCACAAGCAGAGGGTGACACATCAACATGTAGAGTAAGTGTGGTGTCCTCACTGCAGCGCAGCATGGAGGGGGGAGCGAACATGCTCAAGGGCTCTCACTGCCTCCAAAGAGTGTCTGAGAACAGTAAATACACTGCCTGCCTTTGCCCTCTCAAAGCCAGGTCCTGCATCAAAGGAAGTCAAGAATTAAAATATTTGCCAACAGCCCTCTTCTCTCTCTCTCTGCTCCCCAAAGCTCAGAAGCAAAACAGGCAAGGCACAAAAATCTTTTTCCTTGTGTGCACAAAGTTGGACACACAAGGCCCCTCTCTCACGCACAGACGGTAGGGAGTGCTGAAGATCACCAATTTCACCTGCAGCCCATTTATCTCTAACGCTCTGCCAGGCCTGAAACTTATTAGAAGAGTTTGGGCAAAAGGAAAAAAAAAAAGAGTTTTGAAAAAAAAAAAGAAAGCAAAATAAATATATTTGACCTCTCAAATCCTAGAAGGCCCTTGGGAAGATCTGTCAGAAATGTCCTATGCTGTTGAACGTAGGCACTGGGAGGAGCAGGAGCTGTCTGCATGGGCCTGATGAGCAGGGTGGTGGGAGGTAGAGGTGCAGACCTTGGCATCACATGGACTCAGCTGCTAACAGGCATTCCCGTGCACACAGAGGCAATAACTCCCCCAGCAGCCCCAAGCTATGAAGTATGGTTCAATCATGATGTTGGACTAAATGAAAACACCCTTTGAACAAGTGGTGCTCAGGAATCTTTTCAATTTTAGTTGCAAATTCACTCCCCACCCCCCCCTCATATAATCTGTCTTACCCAGCTAGAAAAAGCCCAACGCAGCTGCTATTAGATATTTTTCTAACAGAAGAGTTTATGAGATCTGGATTTTGAAACAGATTTTGTCTTTAATATTCCTTTTACTTAGCATTTGCTGTTTCATACATGACTTCTTAGGAAATGTGGTTTATTAATAAAGAGGATTATTTCTAGAACATTAGTTTGCATTAAACCAGCTAAAATTCAAACTACTGCTCTTCAAAATCACCATCCTCAGCATACTATACATTGAAAAGCTGTTGCTTCAGTATATCATGCAATTTTTAGCATTTATTTTAAACATGACTATGTTCTGCAACCCAGCTGCCCCCAGCACACTCTGAAACTCAGTTTGCTAAAAACAAGTCTCAACAGCATCTTCTGGTTTTTTTTACTTTCCTTTTTTTTTTTTAATATACATTTATAGCATCTGCATCCAACCTTGCAATCTTGCTCAGGTGCGGGAGTGATTAAAAGAAGATCCTTTAAACTTTGTTATTAGAACTTCTCCCCTATGAGAGGCTCAGGTTTGCTGCTAAAGGGTGCAGAGCTGCCTGTGAACAGCTGGCTGCCTGCTGCTGCTCTAATGTGCAGACCCAGAAGGACTCAGCAGAAGCACAGGATGCTGCTGCCATCACTCCCTGTTAGCTGAGTCAAATTACTTCACAGGACATATTGTAACTAATCAGCACACAAACCTCATCTTTGCCCAACTCAAGAGAAGAGGATTCCCCAGAGAGAAGAAGTTTTTCTGTCTTAATAGATGTTTGGCATATCATATTGCATTTGATTATCTTCTTAAATACCTCATTTGCTCGATACATCTACCATATCAGGGCTTCAAAGAAGCAGTCATCAGGCAGATGAGGGGATTCAGATAAAGAGGAGAATACTTTTAGCCTGTACCTTGGGGGCAGGGAGAATCTAGACTCATTTCTGCATCACATCCAGCTCTGAAAACACTTGGTCCTTGTGCCTGCATTGGTTATTGAAACTGCATCTTGCCAAATGATCTCCAGCACTGGTGCTAAAGCCGTGAGTCACTCTCAATTGCCCAAGATTTTCCAAGGCATTTACACGCTTCAATACAACATTCTGTTCTTGCACTCGCAGAGGCTTCTTCACATTCAAACCTGTTCAAGGACAAACCTACAGCTAGCAACTACTGACAGCAAAGCAGTGCTGAGACACCCCAAAATTTGTTGTTGCTGTAGGCTTTGTGATTGGTTCTATTTTTCACAGAGTCAGAAGCTGAGCACTGCCCCGTTAGTGCTGCATCCAAGACTGGGCTGGGCTCACTGCCCCAAACGGGAGGCAGGGCGAGGAAGCAGTGCAGGGGCTCTGCTGCCAGGTTCCTGCAGCAATTCACTGACCAATCACCACATCTCAGATATGAATCTCTACTCAACCCCAGTGAAGCGGGAGTATGAGGGCAAGGCTGTTCAGTATGATGGCAAGAGTACCTCAGGAGACACAAAGAAGCCTCCCGAACTGCATGAAAACATTTTGATGGCAGTGGGGACACCTGCCAAAGAGATGAAATCAAACTCCAAACAGACCACATTATCCTTTCTCTACACACAGACCATTAATTCTCCAAGCTGTAGTCTGGCATGATGATGCCATATCTATTTTATGGAAAGGGAACAAAAGACAGAAGAAAATAAATTATTTCTTAAAGGCTGCCAGAGACGGTTTTTTGCAGATCAGAGATGTAGACTGGTATCTCCCAAGTCTCATATTAATACACTACACAAAGGTTGTTCGTCCTCTTGCAGGCTTGGACTAAGTGATCAGAAGCTTTTTATGATACCAGGCACTTATCAGGCACTGCAGAGGTCCTGCAGGACCTAAGTGCTGCACAGTGTCCACATACTGAGACACTGACAGGGCGATCCAGCTACGCCTCACTGGGTTTGTAGATAGCCACACACACTGGAGGCAAACTCAGAAGGCTTCTGGCTAACCAAAATGCCTCCAAACACAGCCACAATTCACAGACCAGACACCCAAGTGGAATACTGACTGGCTTATGTTCTCACTTTGACTGCAGGAATAAATCAGGCAAAAAAATTTGCAAATGCATCACACACTGCATTGAGATGTGTTTTGCATGTAAGGGAACAAGGACTAGGATACTTCAGACGCCCTGTGGCTGATGGCAGCATCTCATCTATTTTTGGTTTTTGTTAATTTGCCTTCACAAAGGCATGAGGGTCAGGAGGCAGGACAGAGCTGTGATTACTACTGGGAAGGTCAAGCACTCCCGGGCAGTGCAGGATGCAATGGGAAAATTCATCACCTCTGAGGAGGCCATTGCTCCAATGAGGTCTTTTAAACTCTGATGGTTTTAAAAGGAGACCCAAATGCCTGAACAGGTGAGGGTGGCAGTTCTACTTTCTCCTTTATGTTCTCAAAACTGAGATAGGGTCTGCACGCTGCTGCATGTCTTCCCTCTTCCCACACTTCACTGCCAGATTGAGCCCTAAATTTTGTGTCTAACTATAGCCGATGGCACCCTCTTAGCACTGGCAGTTTTAGGCAACAAGCAGATGTCACTGTGCCTTCTAACACATTGGTGGACACAGCTTTAAAGCATCATGACTTTGTTGAAAACCTCTCCAGTTTTTATTGGTATTATAAAACCAAGAAAGTAGAATAGAGACAAAGTTCAAAGTGTTTAACAGATAATAAATTCTGCTTCACGACACCCAGGAAATACATATCACAAACAAAAGGTTCAGAAAATCAAAGCCTTGCTTCAGCTGAAGAACCATCTACGCCATTTCATTTCCTGGCCACTTTCTATCAATTCTGTAAATATCTGGCAGTCAAAATGTCTCCTGCACTCTGTCATCTATAGGAAATGGTCCCAGAATCAACACAAAAATAACTGTCAGAAGGAAAAAAACCCCCCAAACCAACAAATAATTCAACTACAGTAAGTGTCCAATTTTTACAGGAGTTTTCATACTGGGATGAATCACCATACTTAAACCCCTCCACAGGACAATTACAGCATAACTCTCAATTTTTTAGGTCTTCTCTCCCTATCTAAAAAGATCCTTTTTTTAATATTAGATCTAGATTTAAGTCCAGCTATTGCGTCTAGGTCACTAAAGATGTTTGGGTATGCTCCAGGACCTCCAGCAGTCACTGTCCTCCTCACAGAATACTCCAAGAAAACAGCATTCAGAAGTTCCCACTGATGTAATGACAGTGAGGAGGAAGACAGAAGGCGTATGTGAAGCCCTTCATTCCAACTGGAAAACTAAGCACTGTCAAAAAAGCAACCTTCCTGCACACATAAGAATCAGTAAAAAATCCCAGTAAAATGATTGAATTTGATCTAAAATTTATAAGCAACAGCAGTGAATTTCACCTTTTTTTGTAGGTTTTTTTTTCAGTTTTGTTTTTTTTTTTTTTTTTACTACTGCTCTAGGCTGTGGAATAAGCTTCAGTCTCTCAAACGTCTTTTGCCTGGGAGTCTTAAGAAGATTCAACTTTGTAACAGCTTCCGAGGCAAGGAAAACACTGCTTTTGCTGCCTGACTGGAGAGTAAAGAGAGTGAATAATCAGCCTAGCCTTTAAACTAGATGCCTGCAGTAGAAGGAAAAGCAATCCTTGTTTTCCCAGCAATACAGCATGTTCATTGTAAGAATAAATGTTCAAAGGAGGCATATATGCTTGCAGAAAAGTTACAGATAGTGCATTGAATTACCAGTGCAGTAAATAAATTACTTTGACTTGTGTAACACAATAGGAATAAGAGGTCCCTACTTTTAGTTCATTGTGATGGGCTGCTTCCAGGCAAAAAGAAAGATATGGTGGTAAAGCATCAAACTGCTACCATCTTAATAGAAAAGTTAGTTTACCCAGTTTGATTTAAAAGCTAAAACAGCTAAATTCTCAATGGAGCTGAACACCCTCAACCTCCCCATTGCTCAGTGGCTGCACAGAGTGCTCATCACTGACCTTAAGCAGCTTCTCAGCCTCTGAAAACCCCCCAGGCATCCCTCCCTCACACACACATGGAGGCAGGCTCAGAAACTGCACTGGGGGAAGCTCAGGCAGACCTGCAGTGCCAAGACACCTCAAGCTCTGGTTGCCTCTGCCAACCCTCCTGTCTGCCTGACATTTCTTATGAAAGCCCAGCCCTCTAGCCCAGGGCTCCTGTGTTGATGAGCAGTGCTGAGTTCACCTGTTTTTCACAGGGCTTTGCATGACCTGTCTATCAGCCAGCAGCATCCAAACCCTGCCCAGCTAACAGAGCCATTTCCCCACAGACTTTGGGGGTTGCAGTAGCTTTATCCTTTCCAAAGATTAATGAATTCCCCTTTGCAGTGCCCTGTGACATTTTACCACCCATTCACCCACAGAAGGCGGATTGCATGTCTGCTCCTAGTACGTACTCATGCTTTATAATTAAGCCAGATTGTTTCTGTAATATCAATACATGCAGTTCAGTTCATCCTTCAACTCAAATCAATACGGATCAAAACAGGTTATAACTTCTATACAAAAAAAAAGGGGTTGAGACAGTGTGTGAACAGCTGTATGGATTTTGTTGAGCCTGAAGGATGGCTTTGTTAAAAGCATGGAAAGTTGCACATTTTCAAGTAGTCGGAAAAGGATGGAAATGTCATCAGCTAGTGTCAGTGCAAGTGCACCTCTCAGGAACGCCAGAAACTAAGTAGGATTGGGGAAATGATTAAAGCATACTGGAATGCAACCCTCAGACAGACACCCCAGCCCATATTCCACTGTATATATATATATATGTAAAGAATTTAGGGAGAAACCATTGAACTATACCACGATCTGTCTTCTTGTAAGATAGGTGTCTGTCTTTTTTCTAGGCTGCTCTTTAGGAAGAGCCAGATAAGAGGAAGAAACAGTAGTGGGAAGCAAGGGATTTCCTGAGAATAATAATTCTATTTTCAAGAAATGTTAAAAACATCCAAAAGAAGTAAAACTGTAAGTGCATTGACCTTTTTTTTCCTTTTTTTTGTAATAAGAACCAGCCCTTGGAAATAAAATAGTCTACAAAACATTCTCCAAAAGCCTTTGCATGCTAGGCCAGTAGAAATTTTCCTTAAGTCTAAGGAAAACTGAGACAGTGCACAGCTATTACTCAAGAAAATGAGGCTTCCACAAAGTCTGCTTTACCAGTTTGCTACATTTACATTGAAGAATGTTAAAAGCCCTGTGCGACGGAACAGAAACATAAGAGGCATGAGTCAGCAACAGGACAGGATCATCTTTCTTTTGATTTAAAAGAGCTTGAAGAAACTCTGAAACATAGAAGCATTCAGATGTAAGCAATTTGAGGAAGATTATAATTTTTCCAATCTATACAGCAGGGACTGACCGGACAGAATTAATGGGCATTTTGCAAAAGCCCTGCAGTCATAGTAAGATGATTCATGCTACATTGTTCTTATACAGCATAAGTGTATGGAAATCTGTATATCATATTTAAATGCTACACTACATTCACATTGTATGCAAGATTTCATGGGATCAGAGCAGGAAAGCTTTCCCACACTGAAAAAACACCATTTGTGTTTTATTTTGATACAATTGATACAAAGCAAAGAACAGTCTGACATGTCCATACTGTGTAATGCCACCCTCCCCCTGGAAAGAAGGAATTGTCAGCTTTCCAACAGGTACCTGCTGTAACTCTGCACTGTGGAGATGAGACACCTAATGGGGATTTCATTCAATGAGATGGCTAATGGGGATTTCATTCAAAACAGGCAGTGAGACACCAGGGAGCTCTAGTAAGGAACTACTTCTACTGCTGATGACAGGGTAATGGAAGAATATCCTGGACAAATAATTTTTTGAGAAGAAACTTTCAGTTAATCATATAATGTGGAAAACCTGTACTCAGCTCATTTCAGATGGTACAAAAAGGCCAGATTTCTGAGACTGGCCACACAGAACCACATGTTTCCTCAGTCTCCAGACTAGTTCCACCAACAGTGGCATTCACAAAATCATAAAATTCATAAAATTATAAATTCATAAAATGCATAAAATCATAGAATAGTTTGGATTGGAAGTGGCCCTTAAAGGTCATCTAGTCTGAGCCTCCTGCAATGAGCAGGGAAACTAGATCAGGGTGCTTAGAGACCTATCCAATCTGACCTTGAATTTTTCCAGGGATGGGGTATCTGCCATCTCTCTGGGAAACTTGTGCTAGTGCCTCACCACCCTCATTGTCAAAAAATTTCTTCCTTATATCTAGTCTGGTTCTACCTTATTTTAGTTTAAAACTATTAACACATGTCCTGTTGCTACAGGCCTTACTAAAAAATCTGTCCCCATCTTATAAACCCCTATTTATATTCTCCTGTTCTTATTTTTAGGAAAACATAGTGGGAACATCTCTGTGAAGCATCACAACATGATTGTGATGCTCCTAAAAGAAAATTGCAAGGTAGGCATGTAACAGAAGCCAAGCTTCTTAAGACAGAGTGAAATTATATGTCTGACAAAAAGGCTGAAGTGAGGCACCTAGTCCTCAACATACCAAGATGGCAACTTGATTGTTTAGTGCATTAGAATTACATTTTCAGAAGTCAATTTAATCCCTTACAGATGTCATTGCTTTGTTTTGGTTTTCCTGCTAGACTGAAATCAGTTATCTCATACATTTTTAATTATTCTGTCCAAACCAGAACTTATTCTCCATTGGTTCAATCACTCTTTACATGGTGTCTCTAATGACAGCAATGAAAATTTTAGAGGAGACCATTTTGCTCTGGCTTCATTTCTTTTATTCTGTGGGAAGGATGAGTATGCTGAAAAGGGGCTTGTAAACCTGCTGTCAGCAGAGCAGGGTCTCCTCCAGTGACAGTGCTGTGACAGAAGCTACAGGCTCCCCTCCTGCATGGCCACTTGCATTAAGAAAGCCACTCTGGGCTCAAAACTGTGAAGGACACAGTGCTGCTACAGGTGGTACAAGGCCTGGGAGGTTGCCATGACACAGATAGGACAATAGGTTTGCTAAATTTCACTATGGGCCTTTCCTGCCCTTGAAATGGCCAATTTAGGAGGGGCCAAGCCCCCAGTCACATCCTTCAGAGGTAGAAGTTCAGCATAGCTTCACTGGAGCTACTGGAATTGTCTAAAGATGAAAGCAGATACCCAATAACTGAAACCCCTGCTTTCAGTAGTAAGAATAAAACTATACAAAAATCTATACATGAAAAAAAAAAAAAAAAAAAAAGAGCAATTTTGGAAGATATTCCACCCTTATCTCACTTCACAGCTTGGCACCACCATACTTCTCTTACCAATTTCCCTAAAAGAAGTTTCACAGTATTTTTGTGGCCACAAATATAAATGTTACAAAATATCTTTAAAGCTTTAATTGAAGTGGCTTCTACAGCAAGCTGGAATCAGGAGGCCAAGTGCTGCAAGCATCTGTAGTTAGAGCCATGCTGGAGTTCTTAGGACACCTGAGACACAGCACTCACAGGATTAAGTCCCCTACAAGTCACCAGCATGTCTGTTGAAGTGCTACATACCTTCAGAGCTTTTAAAGGGGAAAAAAAAAGGTTTTGTGACAAATTAAAAGATTAGAAATTTCAAGTATCTGAAGGATCTTACAGTGATGTTCAAAAGTTGCCTCCATGCAGTTATTATTCTGCCTTTATTCACTGACCCACATCACTTCCTTACTCTGCTGGATTTTAAAGCAAATGAGAGCACAGTCTTTTCACATTGATATTTTGCTCAGTCTGAATCTTTAAATGTCCCTATTTTACCATTCAAAATAAGTTAAAAAGTCCAACTGAAAAGCAATGAACAAATGAGTAATTCTGCTACCTACTGAATTAATCTTTAATTTATCTTTCCCATCTAAGGGATGCTTTAAGGCATCAGTCTAGGCTCAGACCTGCAGTGCCAACCTGCTACAAATTCAATACACTATGGTTCGGTGCAAGTATGCAGCCCAAGCCTGCATTTTTGAGAGATGTAACTCTAGGGAGTGAGAAGTTAGGACCTCACCTAACCCATTACCATTCTGTCCTGCCTTTAAAATCCTATCAAAGCTGGTGAGGAAAGGAAGTGTGTGCATATGAGTGCTGCTCTGGGTCTCTCTTCCCATTCTAGAAAGGAGCTCTTTTGGGGTTTTCTGGTCCAAAGTATAGAAGCACATGTTCAAAACTGGATGGGTTTCCTTGGAGTTTTTAAAAGTGCGACATGGAGGGGTTTCATTTGGTTTTGAGTTTTTTATTTTTTGTTGGGATTTAGTATCTCTGGAAATCAGGTCCAAAAACAAAATACAGCACTTATGGGCTTATGGGTTCAGAATCCAAAAGATCATATTGAAACACTTCTCACAGATACACATTGGGTTTCCTATGAAGTAGATAAAATCCTATTCCACTACTGTTCTGGTGACTCACGAGAATACAATGCCCATTTTCTTTATTTCAATAATTTGGCATTTAAGCAGGTAAAAGGTACTGCTCAGGCTCAATAAACTGGGAAATACAGGCCTTATTGCTCATCCTTATGAGATGAGCAGAAAGGGTACAGCTTTTTAACTTTTTTATAACTGCATTTGTTCAATTGCTGCTGAAAAAAACCCTCCCGTGCTTAAACTAGCAGATGTTTTTTGCATTAGTTGTCCTCAATTCACACATAAGATACAAGAGATGCCATTGAAAAAATAAAACAAAGCAAAAACAGCTAGGACAGAGCAAAGTGAGGGGACATCACAATTGAAACAATAAGATTATGCCTTGCGTGCATGACCCTTGTGTAAAAATACTTCATTTCTTTCTGCACTATGCTACCCCATAAAAAGGTCAGATCTACTGTATTACCAACCTATAAATAATTCAGGTTTATAAAGCTTCTTATCTGATGTTGAAAATGCAGAGGGCACACAAGAGTGCTTTTTGAACAAAGCCTTCATAAACCTTGTGATCAGAGAATATTAAACTGCCCAGCCCCAAAGAACAATGTGCTGCTCCCTCAGCCTACAAGAGAGCAGGTCCCTGGCATCACAAGGTGCCAGTGAAGATGCACTGCAAGGCAGCTCAGCCAGCCCAGCTCCTGCTCACAGGCTGAGTGCACAGCTTAGGCTGGCCTCGAGAGACAGAGAGAAACCTTGGATTTGCACGGGGGCTCTTTCACCCCAGACTTTGTGCCAACACAAAAGAAGAGTCCATGTTTTTCACAATGAGCTTTGGTCTAAATGCTTGGGAGAGGAAGATTCACTTTCTACCATCACAGTCCAGACACAGGTATTTATCAGAAACCAGGCTAATATTAACCATATGTCCATACTCCAAACCCATGCACTGCTGCACCTGAAACATGAATACATTCTGCTGACAGCTCTGATGCCACTATCCATACATTCCAATTATCATGTAATGTTGCCACTTGCTTTCACTAGTTCCCTTTGTAGTGAAATTTTAAAGAGTAGCATCAGAATTTTTGTTTTCACAACTATTCCAAATATTTCAGCAAATGGTTTTTCATTTTGCTGAAGTAGACCTGATGTTAAACATCCAAAGGCTAGCCATTTTAGAGTATGTATCATCTTCTGAAAATTGCTAACAAGAATTAAATCCTCTTTCTTTTTTTCCTTACTTGTGACTTAGAATATTCATTCTGATTCTCCATAAAACAAGGAATGAAGGAGACGGCTTTGAAAAATGACTGGACTTTATTAGCTAAAACAAAACTAACTGCTTTTCTTTCTTGATGATGCTTTAAAATATTTGCAATAAAGCAAAAATACACCCCTAATCTGTTAGAACCATTTTTCCCCTGTATATATTTTCCTGCTGCTTTTATGGATTAAAAAAATGCATCGAGATGAAACATCTGTTTGACCTTAAAGCATACAATCTGTCCATTGTCTCCTATGGAAAACAGAAATTATATTGATTTTCCATGTTTTTTCCCTTCTCTGCAATGAAAAATGGAAAATTACTTCAGCATGCTTAGACCTTAGCCTAGACATGGAGGGCCCAGCTGGCAATTCTGTAGGCCACATTGATTCTTCAGGATTTTTTCTACCTGTGCAAATATCTTTTCCCCAGAAGAGATTAGGAACAGCTGCAGGGGATGACTGCTCAGCACTGACAGGTGACTGTGTCTGTTCCTACACCCCAGACTACAGCCACACATCCACTTTGGTGGCAGGAATGGGGCTATGCTGCAAGTGAGATGCAGTGCAGCACCAAAGAACACGTCAGTGGGAATATGGGGGAGATGGAGGGGCAGCACGATCCATCTCTACCAACTCATGGGCATGGACCTGCAATATTTTAATCTGAATATGCCACTAGCATGACTGACTGGTCAAATAGCTGCTGTGTGCTCTACAGTCATACAAAAAGAAAAATCCTTGGTTTAAAAGAAGGTGTGCTGTCCTGTGCTATAGAGCTACCACACAGAGACAGCCTGAATTGAATCCCCTCCTCACATCTTTGAGCACATGTGTAAAGAAATGAACTACCTGCCCACCTGACCAGGGGCAAAACACAAGGGAGACAGTCCCTGCCTCCTACTCTGATGAACCACCCACCCAACACAATGGGGAAAAACTCCACTGGTCAGGTCAAGTAACAAACACAATGCTCCTCCTGGGGGTTACAAATTACAATTTTCTTGGAACAATGTGGAGAGCTGATAATTTTTTCTGGACGGCAAATCCTTTCTAAGGTGCTGTGAGGAGCAGCACAGCTACGTACTGCAATTTATAGAAAGATGATGAACTGTGACCAAAGCCCATATTCCCCAGGTTAAATCACTGCTTCTACAGGACTGAATTCTACCAGAGACCTACTGCAATCAATCACATTCTCGTAGAGTTACAACCCCAGAACACAGAGCAGCACAGCAGCATCTCAAATGGGAAGAGGAAATGGAAGAAAATCTACAAGAGGCAATTGTCATGACTTTCATTTTCTCCATATTATGCTTCCTTTTCACTTGTTTATCTTGTTCCAAAATTCTTATTTCTCATACAAAACAGGAAAGTGGGTCCCAAATGCATTATATAAGTGCCTCAATAATACAGTCTTAAAAATTTAAAATAAGTGCTTACAATGTTGTTTTCATTTTATTTTGGTGAGAGAAATAATTAATATTAATGCAGGGAACACAGTATCATTTTACATTCATTTTGTTAGCTGTTAAATTGCTCCACATTCCCCACTCACTCTTATTACTCATCGTTGTTTTCCTGCTCCCGTGGTAGCTGTAGGAGTGAACTCTTGGCTGCTGCCTGTCCACAGCACGTAGCTGTCTCTCAGTCAGCTTCAGAGCATTTGCAGTCATGCTCTGATAAATCTGCCACGGTAGGAACAGGATTTGGACTTATGTTACTTTAGCAGGTTCAGAACTAAGCCTCGAATCCTCGCATATGTTACACACACAACACACACACACACACACACACACACACGAAATACCTTCAGTGCTTCCAGAGCCCTGTAGCACCTCAGCTTTGCACTGTTTGTTATAAAGACTATTAGGCAATTCCATGGACAGGAGTCCTGTGTTGTGTGAATCATGGAGCAGGGATGGACATGGAGTTCAGATGAGTGGGACAAAGAAGTCCCCACCGTGGTGCCACGGCAGAGCCAGGGACAGCGGGTCTGCCCAGGGAAAGCACAGCAAGGGATGCTGAGCACGAAGCACCCTGCCATCAGCCTGACCTGTCTCCTTGGCTGCTGCCAGGCACCAGAGCCTGGCTAAAGCAAAGGTGATTGCAATGCCCAGCGAGCAGCTAAAAAGAACTGACCCCTGTGAAGAGTTCTGCGGGTGGCAGCAGCACAGACTGGGTCCTGGCTGCACGAAGGCCTGAGGCTTTGCAGGAGGCTTTCTCCTCACAGCCCCTGTGCTGAATGTCTCCTCTGGCAGCCCTGGCCAAGCCTCCTTCCAGGTACATGGGAGTGGAGCACAAAGGGACACATCCTGCATCAAAACCTTGTGTGCATATAGCCATAACCCATGATTTGGGGAACAGAAGAGCTTCCTATGCTCACCATAGCCCACATGTTAATCAGTTTTGCCTTAGAGAGCCAATAATCTCACTTATCCAGCTGCAAAGACATGGCCCCTGTGACAGCAAACAGTATGTTCTTGAGATCCCACCGCACAGGACAAAATTTGCCTTGAGGACTTCTATTCAAGTTTCCTGTCATCAGTCTCCAAAGACAACTGTGGCTTCATGTCAGCACAGACAACTGTGACCCCCAGGTGGGGCAGAACTGCAATTACAACGTGAAATCACAAGTAACTGGCTGTACCTACAGGTATCTCTTACTCCACAAAAGCAGAGATAGAGATAAATTATCACAATATATAAAATGCAATATATAAATGGAATATATAAAATGGAAAAGCCTATTTTGTGCAAAACACACAGCAACAGAAAGATGTAATGGGCACATCTATTGCTTTGTTTTAAAAGGAAATCTAATTTTTTGACATAGTAAAGTACTTCAAAAGACAAAGGCAAATCTTCTGTCTCCTCCAATCAAATGCAGATGCAACTACAGAATGAGCACCAATGAATGACACAGAATGACTACAGAATGACACCAATGAATATAAAATCTAGAGCAGTTAACTGCTTAGCTGAGTGGACAGTCCACTTGAATATTTGGGAATCATACTCTTTTTTCAAACCTAGCTGGTAACAGGCACATAGGCACACAGCAAGATACTGGAAAGAGACTTCTCTTGGCCTTAAATGTCTGGCTAAGCTACACAGTTAATAATAATTCTGCAGTGACTTGTGAAACTTAAGATATCCAAACAGTTACACTTTGCTGCAACATTACGGTATTGGGAATTTACTGTTTCCTCACTGTTAAGGAAAGGTATGATTAACGCATTTTCAAAATAAAAATGGAATAAACAGATGGAAGTAGTCATTGCAACCACTACTTAACACATTACCTTAATTTGTCTTAAATCTTATGAAAAAAGCGGGAATGCTCTTAGATGGCACATCCCAGACACACAGCTGGCTTGGGGGCACGTGCTTTTCCATAGGCAGTGCCTGACCTCTGTTTTCTCTATTAAAGCCTAAAACTGCCATGCAACTAAACCAGATATAAGCAGCAAATGCCTGATGATCCACTTGCAGCTACACTTTGCATATTAAAGGAATTATTAAAGAAAAATAAACAGTTGGAAAAGGGGCAGTTTTAGTGTAGGGCAAATGAAACTTTTAAGGTTTCCCTTCCCCCCAAAAAAAGCTATTTCTGGCTTTGCTTTAAAACTGGCTGAAAGATGTCAGACATGCAAATTCCCTCCCCCAGCATCAGCTCCAAGAGGAGCAGAGCTGCAGCAAAAAGAGGAGCAGAGACCAAAGCTGAGCATCTGCTGCGTTAAGTGGGAGTTCTGCAGCCTCCACAGCTCTCTTCACTCCTTCCAAGCCCCTCTGCCCTGCACCACCCACCTCTCCTGTGAGCCACTGCTGCAAAACATGGGCCCTCATCCTTTATTTCTCCTTCCAGTCCTGCAGCAGCTTTCTTGGAGCAGAGTCGACTCCTCTGCTGGAAGGTGTACTGCTCTTCTGAATTAGGCGCACCCATCTCCCACATGGTTGTCAGAAAAAGTCTGAAATATTCCAGGTGTTCTTCTCAGTAAGAGAACACTGAGCAGTTGGCTATCACTGCTACAAAAGAAACTGCTGGGGAAACTGGATTGGGGAAACATTTTGGGAAACCTCAAAGGGTCAGCAGAACAAGGGCAAGCAGAAAAAGAGAAGCTCAGATCAATCTCATTTGTAAAGCCCTGGGCTGAGTATTGCTGTATTCTCAGTGTTCTTTTGGGACCTTTGTGTGTGAAAGGATAAGTCTCTGACATATACATACTTTTTTCCCAGAAAACACCTTTTCAGGGAAGATTCTCACTGAGCTTCATGTTAAGAAACTGTGACTTCCATCACTGTCCCAAACAACATTCATTAAAATTCATTAAAATGTTTGTATGGTTTTTCACATCAGCCACTGGCTGAACATCCCCTCCCACCTCATCAGAAAGCAGGAAAGCCTCATTCTGTTTCTGAGGAAAGCAGCATCAACACTTGAATTCAATAACAGCAAACCATACTCATTCCTGTAGAAAAGCAGAGGCAAATCTCATGTGCCACCTGTGTAAGCATGCAACATCTATCTAATCATGAGGCAACACACTTCCTTCAGTGTGTCCCTTCAAAAAACCTGGAACAGGTCCCTGCTTTCTAGCAAACCATTCTGCAGGCTCTGTTGAGATGCTTCCCAGCTTGCCCAGAGAACATGCAAGCTTTATTTCAGCTCAGTGGCAAGGTTTTAGAGCATGAAAAGGCTCTAGACACTGCTTTTGTACAACAGAAATGACCATCAGTGTCCTTCTCCACATGCTGTCTTCTCAAATATATGCTACAGAGATGATCTCAACAACTAAGGACTGATGTATTTTGCTTCAAAAAAGGAATGAAAAGTTCTGATGAAAATTTGTTTCTGCTTCTCACAGGAGGCATTTTCAGAACCATTGCACTAGTATGGCATAGCTGCCCACAGTGAGCTTGCAACAGAAGGGCAACACAACAGGAAAGAGGGTGTTAGTGAAAAAAAACCACAGTAGATAACCTTCTGCAATAGGCAATATCCATTTGTATGAGAAATTGTAGCCATCCCTTTAGTGCAGACCTCAAGGAAGACAAGAACTAGACTGGATGGAGAAAATTGAGTACCTCCATCTGCAAGGTCTAGAGGAAACATCCACTGACACATACCTCAGCACAGAGCCAGTACCTGCCACTGAGATTTCATTCAAATAATTTGATAAATGACTGCATATACTTCTGTTGCATTAGTCAAACTGGCAGCCCTTGCTTATAAAATATAAATAGGATAGATAACAACAGGATTAGCTCAGTTTCATCTAACTCAGCACTGTTAATATCTTTTCATAAAAATGCACTCAGGAGTCTGCCTTGCAATCATCCAGGCATAACTTTGTTATCATGAACTAATTATTATAGACAGTTTGCAATGGCTACACATTTCTGTCTCTAGTAAACAGATTAAATCACTGAAAGATGTCTACAGCAATAATCATGCAAGACTGTGATGGTGAAAACTCCATTTGCTAATCTTTTTCCTTAATGTTTGAATATCACAAGCAACTGATTCATTGGAGAGGCTGCCTGTAGGACTACCAGTGAACGCTCTAGGAATGTTATAGGGGAAAATGCTGACATCTCTTGTGGAAGAATGGGAGAAATATAGCCTGAATTTTGCAACTTTTACCTCACCACGATAAAACAGTATCTCAGTGCTACAAGGCACACCAAGTTAAAGAAAGTTCATTGTCTACCACTACAAACATGATCAAAAATCACAAATACCAGCTGACATACAGGACAAAAGAGAGTGGACAGCCCACAGTAATGCAGCAACAGCACTGCCAGTGCCCTATCTACCAATGTGCCTTGATGTGAAAGAAAAACCTCATCTCACTGATGGTTAATTTTCTACCTGGGCCTCAACACTCCCCTATAAATTCTTTCCTGGAATTTACTGGAGTTGATAACCGCCCAAGAGGCAGAAAGCAGGCACACCACCCATACAAACCTTTCCCAAAGCAATTCTTTGCCTCTGGTGTTTTGGCAGCTCCAACTGAGTGACAATAAATCACAGCTGTTGGCTGAGTCAAGTGTTGCTTTAAATGCCATTGTCTGCAAAAACTCATACCAATTTACTGGTGCTATGCTCTGATGAATGGAAGACAGCAATGTTGAAATCCATTTTAGAGTGACACCTTTACTGTCAGTATTTTGTAAACAATGTAGAGGCTGATCTGGGTATCAAAGAGGAGCATTTAAATATTTTGTTACAGAATTTATTGATGGAATTTTATAGATAAATAAAAAAATTATATGAATGTATATACATAGAAATTATATTTAAAGGTCTTGGTTGATTTTGTTCAATCCCTTTGTCCTTTGAAGTAAAATTCAGTCTTGTAGAAACCTCACAGTATTGTGAGCATATAATTGGAAATGGTTATTTTTCACCATTTGCTTTGATTATCTCCCACAGAAGCTTTTTCTCCTGGTGACAAAATAAACTTGGTGCAAAGTTCCAGACATCAGTGACACATATCTGCAGAGCCTGAATTATAGATTTTTCCAATATTCAAAAAAATAAAAAAAGCAGAAGGGGGTTGTGTACACAATGAACAGCTTTTTACCTTGGTATTAACCTGAGGCTTGAAACCAGACTGGCTCAATAATCCAAGAGTTTCCTAGAGCCACTTTTATGACGAGAACAAAAAAATGAACGCAACCGAGCATAATGCAACTTGGTTTTATCACTCAATTGTCTAGAAATTACCAGGTATATTCACACTACTGTTGGAAAACCATTATCATTAACAGCCATATCGATTCCCACTTACAAAGAAGTCTTTGAAAAAGATAATTGCCCAGTCTGACTAGACAATTCCCTTTCAACCACACACAGAAATATGTGGCATTGCAAATCCCCTACACAACAGCGAGTTCTCTACCTTTGCTGTGAGTGAAGATGCAGTAAAGAAGCACTCTGTCCTTTTGTGATCTATGGTATTATTCATGTGATGGCACTGCTTTCTCCTTTGCTACCCTCCCAGTGGCACTTAACACAGACTTAGAAGAAGGTATGTGGTATTTCTGTCTGCTCAAGCCTTGTGCCAACAAACTACATCAGGTGTCTCTATCTTAAACTGACAACCAACTAATGGCTCTTGCTTTGGGATGTACACGTCCCCTAAAAAAGGGGCTGTTGGTATTGTTCTGCAGGTCCTTTAAAAGAGGACACTGTGATGGCTGAGGTGCTTTGCTGAAGGGAACACTTTGTGTCACTTGGGGGTCCTGCTCAGATTTCATCAAAAGCTTGGAACAAACGGTATGGTTCTGCCAGGAGTCTGGCAGCGTGGTGGAGCAGATATCCAGAGAGGAGTGTAGCTGGCATGGGGTGCTGAGCACCCACATAAAAAGGCAGAATCTGTTGCTAATTTTGGTCTTGTTGCTGGTCTTGTGCCTACTGCCTATTCCTCAGATCAGTCTGTTCTGAACCACTTGAGGGAGGAAGAACAGCTATCAGGCCAACACTTGACCCCACCTACACGAAATCAGCAGACAGTGTATGTTCTTCCCAAAGCAAGTTTTAAAGAAATTAGAGATCTCCCTGTGACTATCTCTTTCCTGGAAATAAAGCTTCTGAGCTACAAAAGTAAAGGCACAGACCAGTAACAGTGTCACCATCTTCAACAAGGATAATCAGCCAGGAAATCCTAGACCCTAATTTGAGAAGCAAATAACAGATTTAAATTACACTGCAGGTTCAACAGTTCATAGCAGATTTCTCTCAATTTCTATGAGAAAAAGCTTTTCTCTTAGTTGTTTTATAATGCTTATTTGCCTTTTAACTAGTTTTCCTGCAGGCATATACTATAAAGCCATAAAAGTGGATTGTTATACTGCCATATCTTAAAAGTTGTGTGTCTGCAGCTACCTTAATGTTATTCTTTCTTGAAGTCAGCATCACCAAATTTATCCTTTCATCATTCGTAACCCTCATATAGCTGATACAACTGCATGAAGATCCAAACACATTTATTTCCAATGCATCTGCATTTAAACCATTTATTTTGCTTGACTGCTGACAGTCCTACACAGTAATAGAAAACATTTTTGATTAGCTGAAATAAAGCACCCTTCTAGCAAATGAAGACTTGATGAGGGTGTCATTTTCTATCATTGACTGAATTTGTTGAAGTTCTCAATATTTAAAGTTGTTTAGACTGGTGGTTCATTTGGGCTGAAATTTTATTCTTTTTACCTATTTGTACTACAGTTTATAAATTACTTTGATCCTGAATAGAACATCTAAAATAAGGTAACAGAAATATTTCAGTTGTTGTAGATTCAAAGGCTTACAGTGTCTGCTTCCGTGTGCAGTATGGAGCCAGAAAGATCTTAGCCATTAGAGTTTTTGGGATTACATATTTTACTATTTTAAACCAAGATCTTAGCTTCTGCTTTTCCTCTGTATAACATTTCCTACTCATCCTCTTATCCATCAGAGCCACTCAAAACTTACAGTTACTGCCCACACCCACACAGGTGATGACCTATGTTGATCCTCTCTGGTGATGTGACACAAACCAAACATTCTCCCCATCTTCTTTCTTCCAGGCTAAACATGCCCAGCTCCCTCAAGTTCTCCTCAAAAGATTTAAGTCTCCAGATGCTTCACCAACTTTCCTAAAAACTACGCAGAAAATCACCAAAAATCTAAAAAATTGATTGCCTAAATAATTCTATAAAGGTTCCTTTTCTGTTCAAAAATGCAATTTCAGCTAAATACACCCTACATATGTTGGGCCTTACCCTCTTACTACAACTCAGCACTGAGATCTGCATTGTCATTAGCCTCTGCTGCATCCTTTACACTTCTTCCTTACTGTAAACTGGAACAGAATGTCCAGAGAGGCTGGGGAGTCTCCCTCACTGGGAATACTCAGGAATCTTCTGGATGTATTTGCATGTAATGTGCTCTAGGATAACCCTGCTTGTGACCCTGC
>VYZP01009831.1:50588-86489 GCA_013400635.1 Hypocryptadius cinnamomeus
TCTAGAACACAACAACAAAATACATTTCTGTGAAAACTTTCTCATATCCAAAATCTTTAATGAAAGTCCTTTGTCTTGTGACTACATGATTTTTCCTGTCCTTTATTTTATAATGAAGTAGCTATTTTATAAATATTATAGCAAACAAATATATTTTTTACCATTATTTTAGTGCTTTTAAATTAAAACCTAATTTAAATAAAAATAAAATTGATGATTTAAAATATATTGGTTATATACAAAATAGAGGATCAATATAAGATCTTGAAAAGTAATGCTAAGATGGGTATAAAATAACCTTGATGCTTTTTTCTTCTTTAAAACCAGGAGGAGACTATGTTATCAACATTAGTATTGCTTATCATGCAAGTAGGTTTGGAATTCACAAGATTAGGAACCAAAAATACCCTGCTTTTTAGGTTTTGTATTACACATTTCCAAGTATTTATAACTGTGGGATTCCTCAATGTATGAGTTGTGTTCCTCGCATAGATGCTTGTATCCAGGAATTGTGCCATCAGGGAAAAAAAACACCAAATGCACTCTTTTCATGAAATCACAGGAGCTGGCAAGCACTCTGACTCCTGCTATTTTATTGTGATTCTTAAAATATAAAGTGGGGGGTTTTGCAAGAGCCTAGTTCTCAGAACCAAATGGTGCCTGCAAATGAAAATATTTTCAATAAGCAAAAAGCATGAACTTGCTGTTGGTCTGTAACAGGAGGCTGGCTGGCACTCTGAAGTGCTACTTTAAATACGTGGTAAAAAAATTCTTCTTCACCATTGTGTGAAATGAGATTTCTGGCACATCCTGACCCCTTCATCTTATACCATCTGCTCTACCTTTCCTCTCTTCTGAAGGCAGCCCTATCCCCACCTTCAGACTCAGCGAGGCAGAAGAGGTTTGTGCTGCTGAACATTGGGCCAGTGCACCTTTTTCTTCTCCAACTCTTCCATCATCAACATGACTTGTTTTCCAGTAAAGGAAGCAAACCAGTCAAATGCAAGTCATTCGTCATCTGGACAGAAAGAGTGCCAGAAAATTAAGGGGGGGCAAAAAGAACACATGGGGTTTTAACACAGGTGAAAAATAAAAGTCCTTCAGAAAACAGGAAAACCATTGAGAATTTTCACAGCTTCACAATCTGAAAAATTCAAAACAACCAAAGAGCAAAAAAGGAAATAGTTTGGAGAGTATGTAGATTCATTACACTTCATTTAAGCTATTAATGCAGCCTCAGATGGGTTTAGGAAAGGGAAGTGTACCTCAGAGTTAAAGGCTGTTCAGAGCAAAATGCAGTTCTGCATTAGGATTAGATTCCATGCAGCATTCCCATCTCAGCAGAACCTGGAGGCAAAACAGTGGCGGGCAACAGAAGCAAAGGGAGAAGGAAGAGCAATAAATGAGGAAGAGCTTTCTGCCATGTTGCTGGAGTGCTGTTGTCAGTCTCTGCCTCACCATTTGGCAGATCTCAACTAGGAACAGACTTTTCTAGAATTCCAAGTACGATTTACCTTTCTTTCAAATTAAAATTTTAAAGCCCATGCCAAAAAGCAAACAATTTATATTGTAATATTTTCATTTCATTCTCTCCACTTTGGGAGGTTCTCAGTACCGAGGCTTTTAAAGCAATATCCGAGACATTACAACGATATAAGGAAAATCACGGGCTTTACTGTAGAAAAATGAAGTCAATTAAGCACCTGAAAAATGACCTGAATGCTGAGATACTGAACTGCAAAATGAATGGAACCAGAGTAAAAAGCAGGTTGCTTTTGAATGCCATGATGAGGTACATTTGGAAAATCAACACATTAAAGCCATTTCTACTAACATCAATGACTTACTTTCAGAGGAATTACTCAGACCAGTTGCTTACCCCATTCCCCAAGACTAATCAGTAACTTGTCTAGAGGACACCATGGAGAATCTTATTCAAAAGACATGTGCAAGGAGGGAAGAGGGGCTGGGAATGGAGGAGCCAAGTACTGGAATTGCTGTCATTGTGAGAGCAGAAGGCAGAGCAGGGTCAGGCCACAGTGAGCAATGAAGGGTCACCAGCCTGGATCTGAAAGCTGGAGCATCAACCTGAAAAGGCATCAATCTGAATAAAGAGTGCATTCCAATGAGGCTGGGGGGAAACAGTAAAGCACTGCTCAGCCAAAGCCTTACAAGCAGCTCCCCTGCCACTTCTGGTTGTACAGCAAAGTGTTAACAAGCTTGTACTCCACACAGCTCTCTGTGGCCTGGGAGCTGACCATTTTCCATCAGAAAAACTAATTTACTCAGACTATTCTCTGAAAAGGCCTGAAGCAGCTTGTTCCCTTCATCTCACCCCTTCCCTGTGTTCAGCAGCTCCCCAGAGCTCCTGGTTTAACAACAGCAAGAAACAGTCCAGGTCACTGCTCATTTTGTACCATTTCTCTCAGTATTGTTGGCAAAATAACACTGATGATAATATTACTGATTGCAACCAAATGCAATGAATTCATTACAGATTTCATTTCATAAATAACTATTTTGCTCTTGCATTCTTTAGATGCTTTCAGAAGTAATAAATCAATTAATAAACACAGCAAGTGTCTTCTTTTTCAGTGCTGACAAGGTACAAATTTTGTTAATTGTAAATGTCAAAGTCTGTCATTAAACTAGTAGGCATACTCTGCATAATAAATACCAAACAATCCCCCTTAATTCTAATTTAATTTCTGCACTACAACACTGCATTTACATTTGGGGAAAAAAAAATAAAAAAGAAGTTGAAAATTATGCCTGCTGTGACTAGTTATCCTGAAAGAAATGAGAGGGGAAAAAAAGCAACTTGTTATCAGATTGTTTACATTTCATTATCTATGTTTTAATAATTCTAGTTTTTCTGAACAAAACTTTGTTTCTCTCTGGAATGTTCTGATAGGAAATCATAGAACATATAAATTGGTCACAAAATTGTAAGCAAATTAGAAAACATTGGTAAGAAGAGCAACAAATAGTCAATTTAATTAGAATGCCTGCTAACTATGAATCATGAAACAACTGTGTGCTTTATTCTGCCTGGAAGTGTTGATCTGCAAACACTAGGGCAAGTAATATGGTTCTAGAAGGACATTTGTGTCTCATAGCAAAATGGATAGTCACATTGTAGCAACATAAAATATTTTTTCTTTGGTATCAGAGTTAGAAAAACTGCAACCTAAGCACTAGAAACTGGAGAGAAAATAAGCAGACCTGGCCTTTTTAAATGTAAGCCCAGAAAACTTGAAAAAGGCCACATTGGAAGGAAAGTGCAAAATGGCACCATCATGTCATACTGAAATACTCACATTGGAGCCCCTCATTCCATGCATCTGATACCAGATATGTTTCAGAAATTATTTCCATTTTCTTAAAGAGCAGAGGTTGAACTTGGCTTTTAACTTATTACTCTACACTGAGGAAAATGTTTCTTTATTAAAGACTTCTAAGAATCACCTCAAAAAATTTGACACTCATCTGCAGCATGTTTACCTTCCCAGCACAAAGTAACAGAGGCAGAAATCTGATCTGGTGCTTTTGTTTCTGAAATGCTCAATGGCATAACTCAAATGCAACCAAGAGAAACATGGGAAGTGAGTTTGTCCATAACGAACATTTTATGATTATCTGAATTTTGTGCCACTTTACAGGCCGTGTACTTTTCAGAACTGAACAAATTAAATATGTCAGATATGTTCAAAAATACTGTTAAAAATTTAATTAGCCCAGAATTAATTTCAGGAAGAAAGGAATAATTTTTTTTCATTTAGAAGTCATAATAATGAATATGTTTGGGGGAAAAAAATCCTGTAACTTTAAATGATTTTGTAGTTTTCAAAGCTGTTCCCTGCCAATAACTTCAAAATTTCTGCCACGTTTCTTATAAGATTTACAAAAGGAGTCTGGATTGGTGGGGTTTTAGGACAAAAGCAAGATTAATGTACATAGCACTGTCTTGCACTTCTACATGCTAACCTCAGTAGTAAGATCTATTTTTAAGTTACTTTTCCACATTGGTTCATTCCCTAATTTTACTGACTGAAAAACTATGGAAAGCGGGGGAAGGACACTCAATTTTCCTCCTTCCAAGTTATTTTTATTTCAGTGTTTCTTTTGTTCATTTTCTTTAACAAGATAATTCTCCAAAGGAGACTTCTAAGGAGACAGCAATCTTTTTGGTCATTTGCAGTATGGAATACCTGAAGGAAATGAGAGGTTATAGCTACAGCTCCTCTCACAGCTCAGACCACGTCTGATTTCTGATATCTGCTGATCAAGCACTGACTTCCCAGAACTACACTGTTGGTCATCTCACAGATTCTCAAAGTGCTGATTGAGCTTTCAATTTAATTAATAGTTACATTAAAGTAATAAATGAATGGAGGCAGAGCATGTATGCACATAAGTTCTTCAGTGTATGCTCTTCAATATGAGTAGTTCAAAAAGCATAATGCTGCCCAAAGCAAAATGATGTGGAATCACAAATGAAGGTCACTGCAATGGCAGCTGGGCCCCCTTGTCTCTCCATCCAGGAGCAGTGCAGATCCACTGCAAGGAGGAAAGGTGTGACTGTTGACTCAGGTTCTGCCAGTAGGAAGCACATAGAAGGATCTGGGGGAATAATTTTACATTGCTACCACCATGGTTGAGGTGCCTCAGGGACACACAGCTCCACTACATGCAGTAAGCAGTGTCAAATGGCTGCTAAACATGACCCACTATTGGCCATATATTTGTGCCAAAAGCACATGATACAGCCAAACTTTAAATATGGGTAACTGTATTCACCAAGAATAAGATTAACAGCAGTAAGGAAACAAATATTTTATGTATATTGACCATCTCACATGTTTTTTCACCATGCTAGGGAAACTGAGGTTCACATCTTCAGTATAATTTGAATTCTCTGCAAATACAACTCTGGTGTAGAGCTGTGAAATTCCCACTTCAGCCTTCACATATACAAAAGGAGTTACATTGGCTGCCATCATGATGTTAAAAATGGAAAAGGGGGAGGACTGCCCAACCACCTATTCCAGTTCTGAGCCAAGGAAACATTTTTGTTTGCTTAGTTTGGTGAGGGTTTTTTTGGTTTTGGTTTTTTGGTTTTTTTTACAGTATATACTTCAATGATCTGCCAAGAATAGATGGGCAATGTGATTTACATTTCTTTTGTCATACTTTTTAATGAACTAATTAATTCTGGCAGTAATGACCTAGATAGTGCTTGAATTCTTCTTGCTACAGGAAATAATTTGCATAAAATAATAAAACAAGAGATATTTTTTTCTTGTTGGACCTGCACTGAAATATGGCCCACAGAAAATCTTATCATCTAGCATGTTGCAGAGGAACATTTATTCATCTAGGAAATAATTCAGACCCCACAAAGTAACAAGCAAAAGTGCTTGTCCCTTGCCACTATTGCTGTTTGTGAAAAAGCAAACTGGGAGAGACCCAATAGTTGCAATCTGCTGGCTTTGAACTACCCACTCATTGCTATTCACACAATTACCAGCCAACATGTGCATTTCAATTTCTCATTTCTTCTTGGAACTAATCTCTGAGCTGAATCATAACCACATGAAAGATGACTTTTCCAAGACAGCAGCATTTCAAAATTTAGTGTGTGCATCAAATATGGCTTGCTTATTTTGATCACATTGCTTTTACTGAACACTCTCTGAATTACTGCAAAAAACACCCCATCCCCTGCTGCTCCTATAGTCAGTGGATGCTCTGCAAACCACCTCATAAAGAAAAAAAGTAGAAAGGTTTTGGTAAAAAGGTACTTTCTGGGCAGTCTGTCAGCCTTCCTCAGCTATAACAGAACAGACCTGATTCCCTACATTCTTTTCACAGGCAAAATGAGGCACTTGGTCTCAACCACACAATGAAGAAGATCCTGGTTATGGAGGTTTCAGGCAACAGTGAAAATGCTTTTTAATCAGAAAATCAATCCCAGTATCTCAAAAGAAATTAAATCCAAATGTTCCAGAAAGATAGAAGAACTGTAAGAAGTTCTTATGAAATATAAAGCAAGGTCTCCTCTTTGACATACCGACAGACACATCTCACTCAGACACTTCCATCTCCTATTGAGAGATGGGAAACCAGTGACTGAAGGTCAGTCAGGCATAATCCAAAACCAGATTATCATATCCCTCTGTGTTCCTACCCTTTCAAAGATGCCAGGCATTACTCTAGAGTATTACTGGGCCTACAGTCGTACTAGCAATATTGTGGGTTTAAAAACAAGAAGTAAATTAATAAAAACATAAATCTGATAACAACAGTGGGTTCCAAAATCATTCACTGCTATCCTGCTGGCACACAGATTATTTGTTTTTCATTTCCACCCAGTGAGCTGAAAGCACTATACTCTTCCAGAATTTCTTACACACACATCCAGAATTCAGCAGCTCACTCCTCTGAGTGACTTTGCATTGCCATCTCTTGGTTTTCAAAATGCCTCTGCTGTGTGAAAAATAAATAGCTTCCCTCCTCCACAGCACTATTCACTTAACATTGTGGTGTTAAATAAATATTAATATAAGACTAGGCTCGCACTGCTTTATTACGAGTAAGTGGTACCTTACTCTGCAAATATTTCCATTCCCTTTACCACAGCAAGGTATTCCTGTGCACAAGTAAAGGAGGCAGAGCCTGGCTCAGCCCAGCAGCACCATTTACTCCTCTTCCCCCACTCAGCTTGGCCCACTGGCACAAGCACAGAAGCCTGCTGCCTGTGCACAGGGGAGCAGGGAAAGCCCTGCAGGGCACCAACCCGGCTCAGAGCATCACCACACCCCAGCACACCAACCCCTTCCACCACACCACCGTGCAGAACCCTTCCGTGCCTTCCTCTCAGAGAAGGGCATGTGAGCAAGGCCGGGGACAGCAAGCTGGGCCACACATTCCCAAATTCAGCTGGCATCTAAGCTGGACCCACTTCACAGGCAGGCACAGAACAGTGTGGGCACAAATATGCACATTTATGCACTTGCACCTTTTTTCTCTCCTGGCTTACAAGAAAAGAAGTCTAATTCTCCTGCTTTTTGAGAAGGGGACAAAATACACTGTGGAGTCATGCAGGCTTATAGCCACTCACCCACCTAGCCAATTCACCTTGCTGCATATTGTCAGTTTGTAAAATACTCCCCTTGCTTCAAAGACCCATCTGCTCTCTCCACCTTTACCCTGTGGTACTTAGAATAAAACACCAAACATTATGTTACTCTGAGACATTTCTCCACAGTAAAAAAGTTCAAAGCTGCAGTTTCTATTGCTCTTATTTTCTACTGTTTGATTTTTGTTTTCTTTCTTAACAATTTGTATTTTAATGCATACTGTATTGAAAGACCATATTTTTAAAAATAAACTGTTTAAAGGTATTTAATAATTTCCCACATTCTGAATTTCCTTCAGTTTGTCCTCCCACATTGTTCTAGTAAAAACAACATGCCAGCAACTAAAAGTAATACTTAGGTTCATGCTATACACAAGTTATTTTTTTTTAAAGCACATAATTAAGAGTAAGTTTGAAAAAACCATCATTTTCATATCTGTATCCCCCATTTAATGCTATTTTCAGATTTTCTTCCTGGTTTTATTGCACTAACTTCTCTAGAAGCTGTTGACCATATGTTTTTCTTCTTTGAAACAGTGGTCTCTGACTTGCCACTTCAAGCTCTTTTACATGCCTGTGCTGCTTCGGGCTGGGATAGAGTGAATTTTCTTCCCAGTAGGTAGTGTGGGGCTGTGTTTTGGATTTGTGCTTAACACAGGGTTGATAACACAACATTTCCACAGTAATCTCTGTTTCAACCATTTTAGACCTCTGATTGGAGACAGGCATAGATATGTTCCAGTTTACTGAAACCAAGGCCCAAAATATTCCAATCAGACAACCAAAGATTTGACCACCCAAAAATCAGAAATATCAGACCATGAGTGTTCAAGCAATCTTTAGGAACACCTCTGCCTTAGTAGCAAGGAGCAAAATAATGTATCCAACTGCACAGTGTTTCAGATTTATTGAGAAAAGTCAGATACCACAGTTCATTAATTCTGCAGCATAATAGAGAAGGTTTTATGATTCTGCAGGTTAGCTATAAACAGATCAAAGCTAGGTGAATACACTTGGAGTTTCTGAAGTGGACAGTTTGGATGTAAGAAGACTAAAATTGCCTTGTGTACATATTTGTCTGGAATTTTGTAGTATTGACATAAAAATAAAAACTGAAAAAATGAGAAAATATTTAAGCTGAGGGCTCTTTGTGCTTTATTTTTAATTTTCTAGTAAGCAGTCAGAGTGAAACTTTCAGAATTAAACTGATGATTAGATCACAGTCAGATGTTAAAGCAGTCAGAAGAGGGATGGCTACAAACCAGACATGGCAAAACCAGAACTTCTTGTAACAATATCTGCGTAAAGGCTGCAGGGAGACCAACTCCTTCATTGTGACACCTGGTTCTGAGCAGACCCTGTGCATCCTGGATTTTGGCTAGAAGATGGTGTCCCACAGCTGGGGTGGAGCCAGCCAGTGCTGCCAGTTTGACCTGGCTCCCACTGTGGAACAGGTGCAGGTCTGAGAGCTGAAAAGCTGCAGGGCAGCACAAGGACTGAGAGAGACAATTCACTTCTTCAAAAGAGAAGAGAACATCCCTGTTATCTGCTGTGTACACTCAAGAAAATGCTGTTTTATTATGGAAGTAAGCTCCTGCAAACATCCTCAAAAGATGTACTTTGAAGCAAGAAAAATGCTTCATTTTCTTCTCAAGGTTTTTTTTCCCTCAATTATATTGTTTTGTGGTTTAATTTAACCATTATTAAATGAACAGCTGACTTTGAAAATGTGAAAACAATTTTACATCATAATTTTTTTCTCTTCACGCTTTATTAGTCAAATTCAACATGAAGCTGTGAATGACAAGTAGTCTCACACCTACCGTGGGGGTGGGGGAGAGGAAGAGAAGAGAGGGAAGAAGAAGAAGGAAAACATGAAGGTGTCTACAGAGAGCTATAAAATCATTAGTGTCACATTAGAGGATGGGGAAGTACTGCTGACCCTCTCTTCTGAGGACGAGTTGAGTGGTATTGAATGTATCATCAGGTTCAAAACAAGAAAGGCAGCTTTTCTCACACAGCTGACTAACCTTTAGATCCCCCTGCCACGGACCTGATGAATTTTTAAGTTTTAGTTTTAAGAGGACTCAAAAGGTACCAGGACAAAGTCACAGAAGAAAAACACACAAAGGATTACTAAATACAAACAGACTGCTTCTGATCCTCTCCCCTAATTTGCTGGGTGCCAGGAGATTATTCCAAACAGCACAGTGACATTTTCCTCCTGTACTTATGCTGTCCCCTAGGCAGTGCTGCTGGACACTGTCTCACACCAGACACCCAGTTAGATGGACCTCTGAGAGGACCAATCGCTCCATGCTATGCTCCTAAGCCAGTTGAGTACATCTTTGTTTAAAGACACCAACACAGCATGAGCCCCATAACTGTGTGTTACCATCCTGGACCATGCTTGTTTTCCCCTGTTTTGCATAACTGAGAGAAAGGCAGAAATTCCACTGGCTTTGCAAAACTGCATTGCCCCCCCCAGATGAAGGTTTAGAAACCACAGCATGCAAATACAGTCTCAAAAGATGTGCTGGTAAAAATGCAAGCACAAGCACTCTCATTTAGCAGGACAAAGCGAACAACTGCGTGCACAGTTCTGGAGCAGGAGTGAGCCAAAGGCATGCATGGCTGTGCTTGAAGAGAAAGGACTGTGGAGTAAGCCTGGAGCTACCTCCACCACCAAGTGTGGACTACAACATTATACATCAGCTTTCCACCAGGCCAAATTTGTATATCTTTAGATGTTTTAGGGTAAACAGTTATTTGCACTTACTGTGTTCAGGCACCGTTACTCTGCATAACTGATGACTGACAATATTCTCTGGACTTAGTAACAAAGAGTGCATAGTTCCTAAGACTATGAGGCAAGCTTTTACTAAGGTAGCTAACATAAAACCCACAGACATCCGTTTCAGCAAAAATGTAAATTAAAAATTCCAAAAAGTCACAAAAAGGAAGGAAAGAATTGTAATTCCGGAATTTATACGTTACAGACTTTATCTTGACATGCAAAATGGCTTCTATTATGTTGCTTTGTAATCTTGAAATTCTAATACAACAACACAAATTCTAGACAAGAGCTGGAATTGGGCAGCGTATGTCCCTACAAAATCCTTGGACTTTACTCCAAACCTATTCCTTCTGTGCAGAAGCAGGAGCCAGAAAGAGATGTGATTTATTTCTAACAGTTTACGAATCTATTAATTCTTACTAAGCAAACACGTCACTGAAAAGCTACGTGCAGCCTGCTAACCTTTATCAAAATCCCTCCTTAATTCAATGCTCATAGGCAAGGCACTGCCATCATACCAAGATCTGAGAGAAAAGCACAAAGATGCTTGCAAGGGGCATAAGATTTACACGAGCAATTGTTATTTGCACTACAAAAAAAGAGGCTCAACATAACAATAGCAGATTACAGGAGTATCCTATTGTGATTTCTGATAGAATAAGAAATACTTAGTATTCAATCAGAGATCTTTACTGTAGTGCGATAGAACAATGTAACAAAGGTGCAGAATCCTCCACTATTCAGGCTGATGCACAAGGCTAGAAAGAAAATCAACATTTCTATTTTTGGTGTCTGTGACGTTGAGTACATGAGGTGCACGTAAGCCTAACAACTACCATTTACTGATTGAAAACATTTAGCAGGCACGCTGACAAACTGTAGCTCTGCAGAGACAATGCCACGAAGGAGATTTAGCATGAGAAGGAAAAGCTGGAACTGAGAGAAGAATCACCAAGGTAAAAAGCATGTCAGCACATTCCCATATGCTGTATCTGAGCCTGCTATCATAGATGCAGCTGAAGGCACCTTCACACCCCAGAGAAGGGTGGTGAGTGGAAGCTCAACATGGTGAAAACCCATCCATCCCTTTTTCTGCTCCTGAGGGGCCCTATGGGAAACAGCTGGGCACAGCACCAACCAGACTGTCCTTGGAGGTTCACAGGTTGGACACTCCTCCTCTAGGCAATCAATTTTCAATCTCACAGCAAGAATTTAACAAAAAAAAAGAGGATTTTAATTTAGTGGCTGCACTGGAGACAGCAAAACTGTGTTGCTTGGAGCTGTCTTAAGGTGACAGAACTCTGCCTCGCTGTCTGAGCTGTACCCAAAAGCTGGCAAGAGACTCTAGTTCTGGCCAGCTCACAGAGAAACCTCTAAAGGACATGGTGCCCCACCACATCTTGAGGCCAAAGTCAAACTGCCACAACAGCACAAGGCACAAATGAAATTAAATTGCAGTCCCTCACTCTCTGAAACTTTACCGTCAGATAAATGACATCACCACAAATTAATCATTGTAAATGTGTATAATTAAGTCAAGGTCAATCGTCTCTACATTGGATTGTCTAGCTGAGCATAGGATTGTGATTAAAGTAAGACCTAGAGATTTCTACGATTCAGTATTTCAAATCATAGTTTTTAGTGATGTGTCATTAGAAGACACACTAATACTGGGCAAAAATGGCTACAAATGCAAGTGTGCTTTGTAGGTTTCTAGTCTAAGAGGCATCATGACTTTTCAGAACTGTCACCTGACCTACAGTCTCTTTTTCAGAATCTAGCCTACAGAAGAGCCATCCCAGAAAGTGCCTAAGGACCTGGAAAGGGAATCTGGCCATCTGGGTTTAGTACCTGGGTCTGTCAGAGATTTCCTGTGTGAACCTTGGCAGGTCATTTAATGACAAGGGACGAATAAATAAGTAGAGTAAAACTATTAATAAGGTTAAGTCACTTTTATGGGCAACTGGGCCCTGACAGGCTTAGGAAATCCCACAAGGTACTGAACTCTTTCGTAACTTCCAACTCTTCAGAGAGAGAGATAATTCCCCAGCACTGCAACAGGAATCATGCATCCTCTGCCTTAACCACTCTTGCTTCAGAGCAGTATCTTGGACATGCTGGCTGCAATAGGCAAGTCTGAGGGTCTCAATTTGCTAAGGACATTTCTCTGTTACTGACATGGAATCATGAAACATCACCATCACAACCACTGTCCTCAGCCTTCAGTGAGGGCACAGATCAGCAGGAGCTTCTCAGCACCTAGCAGTAACATGCATCACTGCTCAAACACAACTTTTAAAAATGAAATCTGGAGTCAGACAAGTAAAGTAGCCATCACTGGCATATTTTGTGTTCTAGGACAGATCTCTTCAACTTGAAAAACAAAGTAAGTCTGTGGTGGTTGGCATAGCAAAGTCAATTCATCTGCTCAGGAGGAGTCTGTGAACAAAACTACTTTGACCATCTCAGCTGTCTGACAGAGATTCTATCCTTTCCTCTTTGATGCTGAGCTTGTTAACTCATCTCAGTTAATTCTTAATTAGATTATAGACTGACACAGTTTCTAATTATTGTAGGCCACCAATGCAAATCCTCAATACCATGATCTTTTGTGATAAAAACGTATATAATCTCAATTTCTCACTGAATTCTTAAGGAATATAAAACCTTGCTCAGTTTCCCATTTCCTCCCCAGCTCCATAACTTCCAGAGGTATGTTAAAAGCCCATCAGTTCTAGAGGAAAACACTTACAAAAGTCTTGTGTTCATTTTGGTATGGAACTACTTTGTACTGTAAAGGCAAACTAAACTCTCCCCCAAGGAAGAAGAGAGAGAGGAGGCATGTTGGGCACACTGCCAGATGGCCTAGACAGGAGGCAGACCCTGCTCTAAAAAGGTAATGCAAGAAGCTGCCCAGAACCTGAGAAAAGAAGAGACAGAGGAATGGCAGCACGATCCATAACTCACTGCAAGACTCCACACAGCCGGCAGACCAGAGAGGGGGAAAAGGCAACAAGAGACAACAAACATTTTTTTACCATAGGGAAAATCACTGCAACAGCTGAATCTATCAGGCTGTTGCTGCCAGAAAGAAGGAAACCTCACTAACCTTCTTTCCACTCCCCTAGCTTCCTCACCCCTGCTTCCCAGCCGCTTCTTGTCCCTTGCTGATACCCAGTGGTGCTCATCAGACTGGAATTCCCATTACCCATCCTCTCTTTTTCTGCCACATCAGTGAACTGAATGTGGCTGCAGAACGGGTCTGAAGAGTGTTGGAGCTGCTGGACACAAAAGAAGTGACAGAAGTATGGACCAGAAACAGGGAGGAGGAGACAGCAGGGATTCCTTGCTATCAGCCACTGAGATCTACCAGATTCAATCAAGTCACCTCATGCGATTTTAAATTATTTGGAACTACTCAAGCTTTTCAAAAATAAATTGTCTTTCAAGACAGAAAACCTGAGAAGGCCTCTGCATAACTTTTTGCATTGGTGGTATGTTCCAGAATCACACAGAAGAGAATACATTTTCAGAAGATTACAGCACTGCTGGAGTGCAGAAAAACTATCCCCCTGAAAAAGAATACAGAAAATCTCCCTACAGTCCTGAAATGTAATCCATTCATCATTGTTCAGTGGAGATGCAAAGCTGTTTTTATTGTGAATTACTAAGATCTTTATTTTTATATATACAGAAAAACTCCATTTTTCTTAATATTCACCAAAGCTCCTCAGGTATGAGATTTCATAGGAGGAATTGCATGAATGGCTCCTTACCTTTCCCAGAAAAGTGGAATGCCTAACAGGTCAATAAGAATGGTAATAGGTCTCAAGCACTGAAGAAATGATCACAGCTAATGAAGAAGAACTGTTCTAGGAGAGGAAGACAATTCAGAGTAGGCTTCAAAGTGACTGCCTGCAGTTCCCAATACCATTAAGGGATGATATAAAAGAAACCTGGGTAAAGATAAGACAGATGAAACAAAGAGGGTGAAGATTAAAGAGCTATTAGGAATGGAAAGGACAGGAGCTATAAGCAAAAAGAAAAGTGATTTTCTAGCTTTCTTAATGCACAAAGTACCGGGACATGTATTGAAGGAGATGACGTTTAAAAGAAGTCATTCCAAAGGACACCACCACGGCTGTGCCTGCTCAAGGACCCAGCTCATCAGGAGATGGAATCAGCATTAGGAAGAGGATGGAGGAAGCGCCCTGAGGCTTTTCCCTGCTCGGCTCGGCCAGTAGGTGTCACAGCAGTCAATGCTATCGGTGCACAGCAACGCCAGGCCACAGAGGTGCCTAGTTTGGAGAAGGCTAAATTACGGTACTTAAAATAAATCGGCTTTAATTAAAATTAAAGGGGAAAAAGAAAAAAAAAAAGACGTCATTAGTCATTTCCATGACTTTCTATCAGATATTTCAAGTATCCTTAAAGAGTTTGGAAAGAACGCAAACAGATTGCCAAACATGTCAGCAAATACCACAGCTCTTACACCTGCACTTAGGGCTTTAGTGAGGCATTAAACACTCCGTGCTGGCACAGGTTAAAAGAACAGAGATGCTTGCTGCCCCCTCCCCAGTTCTATTAGCCAGCCTAAGCAGCACACATGGCTGAGGTTTGTCCCCAGACACGCCTGGTCTGAGAACCACAGCTAGAAAACATGAGGCTGTCACAACACAAACACACAGCCAGAGCTGTACGAGTTGAAGAAGCAAGAGAATTTTAAATAATTTTTTAAAATTTTCTACTTCAAAGGAAATTGAGAACAAACATATCTAGGAGAGCTCCTTGGGTTTAGCTTCTTTTGTCCTGGTGTGAATGCTCCAGCAGCAAAACTTCAGGCTGAGTGTTTTCCTACCCTTTCCCAGCACCAAGGGAAGCAGATGGGCTCTAATCATGCTCTGATATAGCACAGAGAAGAAAAGCATATGATGGCATTCCCCATCATGAGTCTGCCTTAATGCTTGCCAGTCAGCTGTGCACATATAAAGCAATCATGACTTTGTTTGACATTTCCTCTGGAACATATGGTGATTTACTATGCAGTTTCCAGCATGTATTGACACTGTTTTGAATCACACTTAAATCCTTCTCTACTACACACAAAAACATAAATACATGTGGTTTATGTTTAGGGTCATGCCTACCTGATAGCAGAAGGGTCCTACCAACAGCTAAAGAGCAGCTGCTGGCAGCCCCGTGCCCCCAGTGACCAGAGATTTCAGTGGGAGGAAATGGCTTCGTTTTTGGGGGGAGGCTCTGACAACTTGCTAAAAAGCAAGACAGCTTTAAACAGAGTACCCGTGACCAGAGGGCCCCCACTGCCTGGCTGAGCACACCAAGTGGTTTCTGTTTATCAGCATCAGTCCTGCCCTATCCTTTCTGCCTAGTCCCACTGAGTAGTGGGTTGCATAATGATCCAAAAATAGATCACTAAAATATGAAAATTATTAGACATACTTAATAATAACCCCTGCAGCTAAATTTTTTATACCAGGCAATTGGCTGGCAGGTTACACAATACAGTATCCAAGATGTGAGTCAGAGCAAAAAAGAGAGAAGCTGCAAGAACATCAGTTAAAAAAGCCCCAGAGATTTAGGCAGTGCTCTCAGTTCATTACCAAAATACATCAACTGTGGCAACTGGACCTTCAAACCCTGTGCAATTTTGAAACAAGCAACAGCTTTCTCAGTAGTTGAAGAGACCATGCAATAATTAATATTCTTATGTGAGAAAACACACTTTTTTCTTCAGTAGCACTGGTATGAAGAACATAAGTTAGATTTAACAGAGCCACTCAAATTTTGTAAAATCGAGAGAAATACCAAATAAAATGCCCTATGAAATACCAAGACTGAAATTTTTTTTTTATTGTATGTTTTTCTTAAAACAAAAAGAAAAGGAAATCCATTGGACTGCCATAGCGTCTGCTGATCTTTACACAGTCATATTTGTAACAGCCTTGAAACACTAAGAGAGGAAATATAGTATTTTAAAAGACAGAAATAATTCCAGTGAACAACCCTTTAGCCCTTCGCTGCTAGGGAAAATAACCATACTGCCCACAAGATGCACCTCATCAAGAAAATGTAATTAGGTGTAATTACTTCACCTTGCTTTTGAGAAGCTATTACCATTTGCTGTTCTTGGTGCACAGGCTCCACCTTCTTTAACATACATGTACTAAAAATCCTGACCAAAGTAAACCAGGATACTGAATATATTTACTTCTCCAAGGAAAAGAGATGAGAAAGAATAAACTACATAAGGCAGATGTTCAGGTATTAGTGGGTTTGCTTTGTGCTTCACCAAGAGACGCTGGGAAAACACAGTGATAAAGGCAGTGAAAGCCTTCATAAACCTGGACAGAACTAGAAAAAGAAGAAGAAAAAAGCAAATATTTTAGTGGTACAAGAACTGAAACTAATCAGGTGAAAACAGGTTATTTATAGCACTTTTAGAGCCTGAAAAAGCGTCATGCAAGCAAGAAACCTGCCTTTAAACGTTAATCTTGGATTGCTTTAAGCAAACCAGATAAGAAGCACTCAGGATCGCTCCAGGCACTTGGGTGAGTGGTTCACTCACCCGAAGCTCCCACCCTTCTGCAAAAAGCTGCCTGCTGGCTTCCAGCTCTGAGACCTACAAAGGTCCAAGAATGACCTGGACAAGAGTTCTTCACAGTATCACACTCAGTCATCAAAACCTTGGTTTCAACAATGGCCTTATCAAAACAGGTTTATCAGTTAAAATTAGGCTATTGTTGTTTTCCAAAGCCCCTGCATGCAGATCCCCACCTGAAGGGGTAAGAAAAAACTTCGCTGTTCTACATTCAGTTACAAGCTGTAAATTACAAGCTTTGTAGAGCCCTGTAACTCAGTCCCTCACAATGTAACTCACGCCAGGTTGTAGAGGGGAAATGTTCTCTGGAAAGCACAGGTTTCAAGGGAAATCAAATGGGAGCTCCTGCCTGGGTGGCAGCACTAGAATCATAATCAAGGAAATAAAAGGAGCTTGATGGCACCCTAACAAGCATGAGTCAATGTATTTCATGCTTGTCTGCCATCAGGAAAAGCAGAGACGCTTTACCAATGCCCAATAAAAAGAGCAGTTTAATTTCCAATGTCTAGCAAGCAGCTTGCTCCAAATCTGTTGTTTGTTTCATTGGAGTATAAAACAAAATCAAAATTAAATCATTTGTCTGTTTCTCTAAATCACTTAGGATGTCTAAAGGCAATTGAAGCTTTTTAATGGGGAACAAAGAATATTTATGTCACAAAACAATCTTAAACAATTAATATTATGCTATTAAAGTGTTACTCTTTTTCTGCATTTAATGCAAGTTGCCATATCAATACCCTAAATAAAGAACAAAATAGGAAGCTTCCTAATGCAATCATGATTAGTATGTCCTAAGATAAGCACGTGGGAACTAAAGAGTCATGGATCCAGCAACAGTCAAATAATGATTAACATTAGTTTTCTTTACATTGTGAAGGTAATTTGTTTAGTTTATCATTATTATCATTATTATTGTTGCATCTTCACACCCTACTCCTATCTGCTCAGTCTTGCCTTACTGGACATGCAGAATACATATTCAGCATTTACAAAATAAAGAGACTAGAAACCTCTGGTTAAAGAAGGACCAGGAATTTCTTCAGTAAAAGTGTTCACCACTGGTGTCAGATCCATTTGAGGAGGCTCCCAGACATACTCCTATTTGTTTTTTTACTACACAGCTCCATTAACCATGAAATACCCTGCACTGAACTGTGCTAGATTTCAAATCAAGAGTTTTTGTTTTGAACAGCTTGTGCTAGAAATCTCTAAATAGCTCAGAAGAACAGTAATCATTTGTAAAAACCTTATTTTCTTCCAGATCAACTAGCTTTGACGCTTCTATGGTAGAATTACTGATATCCACTGTCAAGCCACGCTTTCAGAATGTTCCTGATCTGCATATGCCAGATACGGCTGGAGCCCGAATGTTGTTTTCTCTGCTGCTGGCCAGCCTGGTGTCCAGCAGGCTCTACCTGGACTTCACTGCATCCCTGAGAGGGGACCTACTGCCACACACCCCACCACCACCAGGCAGCTAAGGCAATCTAGTCTGTTAACAATTGGTTGTCCACACCACTCCCACAACACAAAGCAGTCCTATGGAAGGGATCCTGCCTAGCTCTGCTACCTACCAGCATCTCTTCAGGCAAGGTGAGGGAAATGGAGAAAGAAATCAGGAGAAATCCAGATCTCTGAGAGGTCAGCCTTCCTTAGCTGACTCCCCAGGCTCATCAAGGACAATTACATGAAAAGCCAACCACCACTGCTCTCTAGCTACTTGTTTCAGCAGACCTGTTTGCTCATGTGGAGCAGAGCCACCCTTCTCCCTGCTTCCTCAGGCTCTTGGTTCCAGCACTGTCCCCTGAGAAGGTGGTCCCACAACTCAGAATATGATGTGGCTCATGCAGCATGAGATATCTTGCCTGTCTGAAGGGACACAGTTAGCCCAGGTCACTTTCAAAGCTGCTCAGAAGGTGTGGGGCTTAGCTGCTGGTGGGTAGAACACAGCAAATCACACATGCAGAGTAAATCTCAAAGGAAAGCATGACCTGGCATTGTGCTCAGGCAGGGGTAGGCACTGGGCATGGTGTGACAAGCCAGTCTCATATCCCAAACACACACAGTTGCTGAGTGAGTCTGGGGAGTCTCAGCAACCCACAGTTGGCACTCACCCAGCAACCACAGAGCAGCAGCTCAATCACATGCTGTTTCTCTAAACTGGGAGGACTGCAGGATGCAAGTGTTACATCTATTCTGGTCCTTAAAGCAGCTTTGTCACTCATGTTCACACAGGAGGAGCAGGAACACCAGGATCAATCATGCACCATTTGGGTACCATGTGGAAATAGCAATTAAGATTGCTTTAGATGACCACTGTGGCAGAGGCCCAGCAGCACAATCTGTCCAGTGGGAGACACAGGCCTCATACCCATGCCTCATACCCACAGGCTTTTGAAGCAGCATTTTTTACAACAAAGTTTGGTAAATCATGGGACTAGGTTGCCCAGTGAGGTGGTAGATGCCCCATTGCTGAAAACATTCAAAGTTAATTGGATGGGACTCTAGACAACTGATCTAGTTGAAGAGGTCCCTGCTCACTGCAGTGCAGTCAGACTAGATGACCTTTAAGGGTCCTCTCACTATTCTCTGATTCTATACTGGGCCCTGGCTTCAGGATGTGTTATGATAGCCATAAGACACGATGCAGCGGGTACCACCGTGGTCTCATGTCAGACTTTCCAGAAGACAGGTTAAGTCTTGGGTACTACAGCAACTTTGGATACACACAGCTGAAAAAGGACCTCAAGTGCAGTAATGTCAACATACTTCTTAATCTTCTTCTGCTGGTTGCTTTAATAATATTCCTTGGGGATCACAAGAGTGTGGATGTTGCTGTATTGCAGCTTCTGTTGTCAGGAAGGAGTGGCAGACAGGCTGTCAAATGGTGCAGTCTGAAGGGTTTCTTTGGGGACCAGATAGAGGAAAAGTTGGTGAGATAATTTGAGGTTACACTTTATTGTTTTTATTGTGTCCACCTGGTGTAGTAAAACTCTGAAACACTCAGCTGACTCTCTCCCCAGCCACCAACTGCTGTCCTATAGCTTTGTGGATCAGAGCATCAGCTGCTCCATTCATCTGGAGTTTTTTTCACCCACCTCCATGGAGAGACAGCAGATGCTCCACTCATCTCCTGCCTCTTTCTCTGTTTAACTAGCTTCTCTGCTGAGAGGCTCTCTTGGTACATGCTGCATTCAACAAGGGGAAGAAGGCCAAGCCTGTGTTTCAAGCACCATTTTTCTGGCCTCTCCTGACAACTCTGTCCTTGTTTTTGCTCATTCAGCTGCTTTCTTTAGCACACTTGTATGTACTATTAAATACTTACAGCCTGGGTTTTGTTTCAAAGCAGACATAAGGCCCTTTGCAAGACTGCAGCACAGAACTAGAGTCTGCTCTTCCACTACACAAAGCATAACTCAATATCCTATGCCATGTGCTGCACACCTTCAAAGGTCTTCTACACAGAGTAGAACATATGACTAGAAAATCCTGGTTCCATTACTCCTTGTCACTTAGGATCACTCTACAAGACAGAAAGTCACTTAATCCTCTACATTTCAATTTCCCCTCACATAAGGACAATAAATCATTCAGTATCTTATAAAAAAGAAATAAAGAAATATAGCCCCATATGAGCCCTCTGGATGAAGTACTCCATCTGTATACCTTAAAATGTCCAGTAAAGAAACTCCAACATGTAATAAAATGAAAATATTGTTAAAGTTAATTTGGTAGGGGCCTTATAATTTTACAAAGTGTGCTTTTTCTGAACAGTTCTCTGAAGAGCATGATGGGGTTAGGAAAATCTTACTGATTGGAAAATGTGATGAAACAAGCAATATGCAATATGTAACGAGATTCTCAGAGAGCATACCAAGAAACACCCCCTCAGTATTTTTGAAGTTATGCCTTCACATCACTAACAAATATGCTACATAAATGACGGAGCAATTGCAAATTTAGGCAAACTTTTGTAAATTTTGGGAATAGATTACAAACCAGAAGCCACAAGTGTTCCAGACTCCCTTCATGGCTGCATCTGTGTTACAGAATGGTTTGGGTATGAATTCTGAAGGTCATTTATGAACTATTTTGACTGTCAAACACAAATGACCATTTTCAAGGTTGCTGAAAAAGACCACTGTAATGCTTTTATGTTACAGGATATAACTGATCCCAAATGACATTCCAAATAAAAGCTTTTCATTATTTCTTCTTCCATTCACTCCTATGAATTTGCCATTGGACTAAATGCGAATCTCCTCTTTCAGAAAGAGTACAGGATAATTACTGAGAACATGTAAGCCACTGAAACTTTTACTCCTACAAGACTTGCTACTTGAGCAATTTGAAAAATGCAGGCAAGGAAAACCAAAGGTTAATATTTCTAGACTACACCAAATTTCTAATGGCAAAACCAATATCCATTTGTTAGAGCTAACATTATTTTCTTCCTCTGTTATTGCTTTGCATCTTAGCATGACCAAAGGTTACAGCATCCTCATATTTCCACTCTAGCCAACCATCTGATCAAGTATGTGATGGAAATCAACAGCAATTTTGTTTTCATTAAACAAGATAATAACTGGCCATAAATAACATCTTTGCAGTTACTGTGAAGTAACAGCAAAACCTTGAAAAACAACAAATTGCACGTCTCCCTTCTTAGAGGTTGACTGCAAGGTGCCTCACTTCTGCAGCACTACAAAGAATGCTGGAATTTACATGACATTTAAATTTTATTTAAATAAAATTTTTTTTTAAAACTAAATCCAGGCATCAGCCTTGAAGATGGGAGACACAGATGTATCTATGCCAGTCAACCTGCGTATAACATTAGATCCTTTTAAAGTATTTTGTTTGGGTTTTGGTTTTTGTGTGTTTTTTAAGAATCAAAGTAAAAAAGAAGGTTCCAAAAGGGGAATATAATTCTGTATTTTCACACAAAGACAATGCTTGCAAAAATAAATCATCCTATGTATTACAAAATTATTGTGGCAGAAATTTTCTTGGATTCTCTGACATCACCAGTAAATGAATAATGAAAAAATTTTGTTGTGTAGTATATTTATTACAGAGCATATGAGAGAAATGACCAACCATGAAGTATGTCAGAATGGTGGAAGCACATCCTCTGAAATTTTAAGATGGAGGAACAATATGTTTAGATGAACACTCCAACTTTGCAAGGCAAAGCCAGGTTGGGGAATGCTGGGAAAATGTAGATGTGGTTTGCCAAGTCACAAAGATTTGGAAATGTGCATGTGTGGAGTGTTTGCTTTCTGTGTTTGGAAAAGACCCCAGGAAATGGCAGCAAAAAGAACTACAAAGGTATATGGTAGTATTAAAGTCCAAACATTTCTGTAACTGGGTATTGGGTTTTCACATTCATAATGCTGTACTAATTAAAAATGGATTTAGCAGACTTAGCCCCTGATAAAAATCTGGTGAAAACATTATGCAGTCTCACAGCTGCACAGAGACACAATGGGTTTGGACCTGTGGTTAATTATGATCCCTTCATGTCCAGCTGCATGGCTGTTTGTGGATAGTGAAATTCCCATTCCAAGTCCTATAAGGACAGCATTTTGGCACACTGAGTTTACTCAGAGTAGCATACCACTGCGTGTGTGTATATATATATATACATAAGGGGGTGTGTGTGTGTATATATATGTGTATATATATATTTGTGTGTGTGTGTGTCCTTATATGAGGGAGAATACTAATATTTTCAAGTGGAGCTAAGACTCCTCTGCAGTCCGTCAATTTAGAAAAAGTTACTCAAAAAACTGCTTAGTACATTCACTTGTATAGGGATTTTACATTCTACATCAGTGTCACATTTCTGTTTGAAAATCTGAACTCCAACAGATGTTTGACATAGCACATAACAAAGTGCACTTCCTTTTGAGGAAGGAATCATACACAGTAAGAACAAAAACCCAGTTGCTGGCTGCAAAATTAATACCAAATAAGAGGGGATGATTTGTGATCCTACTCTCAATGTATTTCTCAAAGTTTTTATACTGAGGCACAGCCCAACACACTCCTTAACACTTGACTTTAGCTGAAGCAATAGTTGGTAGCTACAATTACAGCAGATGACTGGCAATGTGCCCTATCAAGTTTTGTTTGCAATTGGTTCATTCCCATGATGGCAAAGCGTGCTGGATTTCAAATTCAGAAACTCTCCCAAGGCCACGCCTTGTCGTTCTCCACTTCAGATGCAGCAGTCAAACACTCCAAAGCCAGACTGGAATGGGCAGCAGCCTGTAGAGCAGGTTGACATCAGACAGCAGAGCAGGCTGACATCAGACAGCAGAGCAGGCTGACATCAGACACCCTGTTACCTGCATGACTTCTCGCAGCCGGCCTGAGGCTGAGGAATGTGGCACACTCCTGGCTGTTCTCCCCATGAGCAAGATGCTCATCCAGAGGCAGCTAAAAGGCTGATTCTCAAGGATGGATACAGGAAAAACATCAGCTGTCTACACACATATGTTAGTTTGACTTCTCAGTGTTTACTGTTTATCTTTTCCCGAATCAAGCTGGGAAACTGCTTTGGTTCACACAAAATCTTAACAGGATTTTTTGGTTGCATTTAAGATGAACTACTTCTTTTATGCCCATCAGGTGGCATAGCAAACAGAGCCCTCAGAGAAACAATGGAGACCTGGCTGAGGCACACAGAGAGGGGAAGGACCTCCTTTGTCTTGCTGCCCAACTTACGATAAACGTCTCAACATTTCAGCAAGAAAACAGAAGACCTGGAAGAAGTGTTTGGTCTGCAACAAGGATCACAAAGTCTCTATACAACACTAGCTGCAACCTCCATAGCTTAGTTTCTTCTGCTTTCCTTTTTTTTTTTGTTTCTTTTCCCATAGGGAGCAGTTATTTCAGCTTTCATTGCAGTGCCAAAAAAGGATCAGTTGGATCACTTAGATCATAAAGTTTGATGGCTCAAGGATGTAGGTTGGCCAAGGTAACTCAGCTTTCCTATTGCACAGTTATCTGCATTTTCTCTACTTCATGGAGTACCTTGAACAGGTTGTGTTTGGATCTGCAGTCATATGAGTTCAGCCCTTAGTGACCCTAGAGGAGACCAGAAGGTCAAAGCTGTTATGCCAGGAAATCATTTCCTTTTAATAAGTTTGTCCTGGACCCAGCTGCTTCCCAGACCAGAAAGATCATTTTTAGAAAAAAATAATACAGGAGTGTATCAAGCCACTATTCTGTCTTTTGCTTGGTCAGTAGTGCTTCACAGTGAAGCACCAGGTTATACCAAAACATAAAACCACCAGGCCACAGAGGTTACCACAGCATTAATATGATTAGTGCAATTATAATACATGATAGAATGTGGCACACACATGCAAAAAATCCTGGGCAGCAGCATGAATACATTAGAAAGAGTGTGTGACATTGGAATTACTTGGGAGCTTCAGCAGTCAGTCAGACACTGTACATATATATATATATCTATATATATATATATATGCTCACACACACACACTCTTATACACAGACAGAGATGGCAGGCACCAAAAAAAACCCTGTACCTTATTTTTTAAATTGGAAATACAGAAAAATTTGCAAACTCTCACCATTCAGTCATGGTAAGCAGATGACTGCTTTGGAAAAAGGGTAGGAATTCCTTGAATTCCCCTGGAATGTCCTCTCTTTGCAAGCTTGGTGGAGGATTGGACTAAAGGACCTCATTAAACTTGACTGTGAGCAGGTGGTGGAGTGCCACACACATACCGAACACACCACACAGACAGACTCCACATATTGCACTTCTATTTCTCTAAATCAACACATTAGTAAGAAAAAACATGAGTTTAAAATTGGGATTAATCCTTCCTTTCACTGTTTTCACAAGGAAGACCAGATTCCCAGACTGTGTAAGGGCAGCTACACTGTCTTTTGCATTATTGTCTTCTGTCCCTGGTGGTGGGCCAGCATTTAAAACTTCCCCAGTTCCTAGGAAATGCATTTCCTATTTTAAAAAGGCTTGGGGGAGCTATTCTGGGGAACCATCATTCACTCTGAATAACCTTTCTCTGTATTAAAACTATTTCTATGCTTTACTCTACGTGGGTGGAGGAGGGTAAAAATCAAAGTAATGCATTTTCTTCTGTTGGGATAAACAAGTTGGTGTGGGTGTGTGTCTCATGTTTAAATGAGACGAACCCTTTTTTTAATGTCAACTTTCTATTACTCATCTGAAAACAGCTTCACAAAAGCCAAATGTGTCTTTTTTTAAGGATTAAAAGAGTATGAAAACAAATTTTATTTTAATTCACCATCAACCTCATTAAAGGCATTTTTCATCTACTCAAAACAGCTTTCCCATATATAGAAAGACTTTATGAACACTCTACAGATTTCAAAAAAGTCAGAATTTTTTATTTTATATTTAAGACTGAGTATTTTATGGGTCACTGAGAAGAAAAAAAAAACATTCAAAAACAATTCAAGAATTCAAGCAGGTCTCCTCAAAACGTGATAAAAACAAACAAAGCATCAATTCAGTTTCTGGATTGATGAATGATGTGCTTAACCCCAATTTCTGGTTGACCAGAACTCGCTCTGTTTACTGCGTTTTTCTTCCAAGTACTGACATAGAATTGGAATGTCTTTATTGACATAACATGGACATCATTTTCCATACTTAGAAAACACATTGTGAAATAGCCAAAATTCTGGATTTACAAATTTAGTCAGCACAAATTTAATTCCTAATTCAGTGATCAGAATGCAAATGATAGTTAAGAATTTAGTGACCACCATGGGAAAACCTATAAATCTACAGTAGCACAGAATAGGAAATATTCTCTTTACTGAAGATACTTCAAGGCAGTTATGGTTTTAGCATCAGCTTCATAAAAGAATCATATTCTCCCATTTTAAGGTGATTTGGAATTTGAATTTCACCCATACCAGCTCTTCCATCAATTTTATTGATGATTATTAATATCTATTGATGGCTGCATTACTTTTAATGGGATTTGCTAGTGAATGGCCTATTAGAACTTCAATAACTCAATATTTCTGTGAAGAAATACACAGCTTGCTTTGCATGGCATACTAAGTTTCTTCTTTATAACAACTGTGCAGACTTCATACTACAGCACCTAAATGTATGAAAATTACTCATTATTCATAGTAGCAGAAGACATCTCAAACATGTGATGAATTCATCAAATCAGTTTAGAAGGGATTAGTCATTTAAGAGTATTCTAAAGAAGCATTTTGCTACTTACCCGCAGAGCTTTATCTAAGTCACAGCTAAAATTTACATGACAACATAGCATGTAGTGAGCAACAGCAACAGAACAGTTTTGTTGTCTGGTTTGGGTTTATGTGGCAAGGGTTTGATAGCAGACAGGCTGCAGAGGTGGCTTCTGTGAGAAGGCACCAGAACCTGTCCCCGTGTGGGACACAGCAAGTTGTGGTTTGCTCCAAGGCAGAGCCGGCGCGGGCGAGAGCTGAGCATGTCGGCGATGGCAGCAGCACATCCATGGTAACACATTTAGGAAAGAGTAAAAAACCCTGCACTACAGCAGCTGGGAGAGAGAAGTGAGAACATGTGAAAGAACCTCTGCAGACACCACGGTCAGAGAAGAAGGAGAGGAAGGAGGTACTCCAGGGGCTGGAGCAGAAATTTTCCTGCAACCCATGGTGATGACCACAGTGGAGACTGTGGAGCTGCAGGTTTTCCCCTCTGGCTCATGGAAGCCCATGGTGGAGCAGACATCCACCACCGAGAATGGCCACTGAGGGGGCCTAGGATGGAGCAGGTCTTCTGGCCAGGAGCTGTGGCTCCCCAAGGGATGCATGCTGGAGTAGTCTGCTCCTGAAGGACTGCCCCCTGTGGAAGGGACCTGCACTGGGGCACTTCCTGAACAACTGCTGCCTATGGCAAGGACACACATTGGACAAGTTTGTGAGGGACTGTCTCCCATGAGAGGGACCTCATGCTGGAGCAGGGAAAGAGTGTGAAGAGAAAGGAATGGCAGAAAACAAACATTATGAACCGACCACAACCCCCATTCTCCATCTCCCTGTACTGCTCAGAGGAAGGAGATAGAAGACTTGGGAGTGAATTTGTGCCTGGGAAGAAGGGAAGGAATGGGCAGAAAGTGTTTTTTAGATTTTTTTCTTATCTGTCATAACCCCACTCTGATTAATTGGTAATGAATTAAATTAATTTCCTTCAGTCAAATTTGTTTTGCCCATGATAGCGATTGGTAAGTGATCTCCTTGTCCTTATCTCAACTCTCAAACTTTTCATCTTATTTTCCTCTCCCCATACTGTTGAGAAGGGGGAAATGATAGAGAGGCTTGGTGGGCACCTGGGAACCAGCCAAGGTCAACCTACCACAGTGTTTTACACTTCCTAGTTAATTATGTTTTCTACTGTACACACACATCCCCACTACGCAAACTATTTGTAGCCAGATCTTCCTCTCTCTAGAGCTCCGGGCCATAAGCATTAAATAGAACAGAAATAAGTTTAGAATTTTGGAACTTTTGGAAAATAGATAATGGAGTTCCTTTGGCTTGAACACAATTACATATGTCAACAATCACTGTAGGTGTATGAATGTTAAAGGCTTGCAGCTCATCAAATCTTCTCTAAGGGTGGCTGTTAACTCCAGTTACCTGGAGGGGTCCAACGAAGTCCAGAGGAGGGGAAGGAAGAAATCTGAGGGCACGTCCTCCTGAGAGCATGAGGCTTCAATTCAGTGACAGACATAGCACTAAAATCATCCACAGAAGATGTGCAAACTTTATGACACACAGCGCCTCAGAGCATTTTCAGTACAGAGTGTAAAGTCTATGTGACCAAAAATCTGAGGGCTAGCTAAACAGTTCTCCGTTAGAGATAGAAGCTAAGATGTCCAAGGCCAGGGAAAAGATGCAAAAATGCAAAATGTAATCTAATAATGGTGAACCAGAATAAAATATGTTTTGTTAAGATTGCCATAAAGAAACTGTGTATACAACAGCATCCGACTCCCTGAACAGCTTTTTAAAAGCAGGCGAAAGAACACAGTGCTTAACTGTTTATTTACATTTGGACAGTTTTTTTGATATTGACAACTTTGCCTCCTTGGGAATTAGGCATAATTCACAAGCCACAGGCCCTTCCAGACATCTCAGTCATGTCCAACATCCTCAGTTTGCAGTGCTGTAAGATGCATGCCAGTCAAACAGCAAAATCCTCTTCCCACAGGATTTGTGGGATTGTTTTGGTGAGTACAAACACAAGAGAAAGAAGCAGGCTGTCAGTTTGACCATTATGAAATCCATCATCAAAAGGGACAATATTCTAAAATTAAAACCTTTCTCTTCTCAGTGTAAGAAAGCTTTGTTGAAACCTTCCAGCAATTCTGGCTTTTGTGTACCAGAAAAAATTCTGGGATACCATTTTGAACCTCTGTCATGAAAAGGAATTTTAAAACTTGTCATGTGGAAAGGCAAAATATAAGGCCATGGACTGTCCCTCTGAAAACAACTGCTTCCAACACCCCCTGAGATTTAAAATCAGGGCTTGAGGCACTCCTAGGTGAAATGTATGATTTGAGAGAGGTTCTCTCTCTAGTTAGAGGTTACACTATCAAAAGAAGAAAGATTAAGCTAATGCTGAAGAGGAAAGCACAATTACATTTTAAAATTGCTTTTTGAAAGAGATGCTGGGAGTCCTGTCCACTGGCACAGTTGGAACACCATAGAATAAACCTCTACATGTACAAAAGCAAGTAATCTTACACTGCCAAGGAGAGACACTATTCTGTTACAATCACTGCTCTCTCAAGTATGTTCTGACTAGGAGTTTTGGCTCTAACTCACTAAATCATGTTTTATTTGCAAAAATACAGAACATTCTTTGCCACTTCTTTCACACCAACAAAATCCCGGTAACATACCTAGATCCTACTGCCTTCCTTCTTTTATATCAAGATACAAATTTCAGCTGATGGGAAAGCTACTTGTGCTTTCTATCATGACACTCTGAAGTATTCAGAATTAGTCATTTAATCTCTATCCAGGCTAAAATGGCTTACTAGAGAAATCTCAGCTTAATAAATTATGTATAAGAATTCTCCCTTTTATGTAGTGTGAGCAGACATTTGAGCTGTAACATCATTTATGGCTGCAGCAGAATGAAGTGAGCAAATGCAGGGTGGTACAACCCAGTGGAAGTTAATATTGGTCAAAAAGCTCGTGCACATAGAAAGAAGCAACTGCCAAAGCCAGAAAATTTGCCAGAGGCCTTTCCCATTCTTAAAGACAGCAAACTTGCACCCCACCACAAGCCAAAGACAATGACAGGTAGCTATGGAGGAAGCTTTTCTCTTATAGTTCTACCAGCCTGGAGCTATGACATCCAGTTTGGAAACCCAGAAGTGTTTAAATATTTGGTGGGAACAACCAGACCTCCTCCATCCAGCCTGTGAATCCTGCTGCCCTCCCAACTTACAGCATTTCTTTTGTCCAGCATACACTTCATGAGGGTGAGTTTGTCACTTGACTATCCCACAATACCCCCAGTGTCTACATTCTCAAAAATCCCAAAAATGGAGAGAAGCACCAAGTTAAGCTGCTTTAATTTCAGAACATTGTTACAGCAAGTATTGCTCTGAAAAACCTCTCTCAGCTTCCTTTCAGCTGCAAAGTCTTCAAGTCCAACACACAGCACCTGCAGGCACAGACTGCAGTTTCAGTTTCTTAGGATGGTGGAAAGAGAAATGCAGCACATGATTATCCCCCTGTTCCCACTTAGATGAAAATTTCAGTGACTGGCAGCAGAAGGAGTGAATTAAAGGTCCGCTTTCTTTTTTCCTTCAGGAAAAATAAAAAGTTTCCTAAGTCTGAGCTCCACTCTGAGGTAACTAGACAACTAATAACTTCAGGAGGGATTTCAGTCACTTGAGGAAACTGCTCAGGGAGTCACCTGACAGCAAGCTGACACTTTCAGAAAAGAGGATATTTCACTGGCATTTGTTGAGAAAGTGAGTGAAAGGAAACTGCTTTCACAGCACAGACAGGGACAATAATGACATGCCAGGCACAGAGCACAGGAAACTTTTCCCTTGGCCACAAAGTCTTTAAGTATCACAGGCAGTAATATTTTATACCTGCAGGCCTGTTCTACAGAAGGCATAAAGGGGATACACAGAGCAGAAGTGTCCTGCCCTCCCAGCCCAGCTCAAACCACATTCAAGACAAGGTGGAAGAACAGCACAAGGAATGTTGCCTTTTACTTTGCCTAAATCCAGCTCTAGGTTTAGCTAAGGTCAAGACCAGCTGAGCAGTTTGGGTACCTTCCAATGTACCTGCATGTCTGCTTATTCCTGTCAGTCCTCAGCAGTGGATCCAGTCCCAGCAACAGGGGAACATCCCCTCACTGGCACCAAAGGGCCTGGGACAGGGAACTCCAACTCCTCCAGGGATCACCAGAGGAGACCCGCCACCCAAGGAATATGTGAATATGGCAAAAAAAAATGGACCAGTGCTAGAGCTCACTTAAGCTGAGTGAAATTAGGCTACAAAGCACCTAGCCCTGCACAGTGGGACTTGGTAGCAGAACCAACTAAAGGCATAGACCCTGAAGATGGGAACACCTCAGAGGAATAACCAAGTCTAAAAATATGAGTTCTTTCTGAAAAAAAAAAATCCCCAAAGCTGCTTTTTCATGTATTTGGAATCTGTATTAATATATTTGGGAGGAATATATACTGTATCTACATTTCAACTAGTTGAACACTTTTGGAGCAAGAGATGGAACTGTTTATTGAAAGGAAAAGTGTAATTCTGGTATTTACACTCCAAAGGATATGCAATACATCACAAATGTAACTAACAGAAGGTACCAGTTCATCTTAATTCTACAAAATTCCATTTGCAGAAATAGACCAGAGAAGTGTTAGAAGTGACAGGCTGAGGAGCTATTTCTATAAAAAACAAAATCACAGATATTTAAACCAGAATAAATTCTAAATTCTGAAAAGTTGCCTTTTAACGTGCATCACCTCAAATCTCTAAAGTATTGTACCTTCCACACATTTCCAAGAGCATGTATTATTCACATTATTTAACATTTGCATTCTGATTGCAATCAGCCTTCTTTTAATAAAATAGTGTTACAGTCTGTTAACTTAGAACCATCAAATTCTCTCTTCCATTATCAATCAATGCCACTTTTCTGCTGACTGCAACTCAATTAAAATCCAATTATTTGAATAACTGGATGGAAATTGCTATCATAAGATGTACATTTTTATTAGGAACATTTTGTGTAGAAAATTGACAGCAGAGAATTTGTGACGCTACAGTTAAAAAATGTTTTGTAACCTGGGCTGGGAAAAGCAATGCCAATAAATGTGGAAGGACAGTGGCACTTCTGGAGTAGGTATTTGATTCTAAAGCTGGGCCTTTTGGCTCAGATCAGGTCCAAAATGATGTGAATTCTGCTAGCATTACTATGAGTTTTGAAAAAGTTGGTCCTTCTAAGCCTCAAAGCTTGCTATTTCTACAGATTTTAAGAGAGAAAAAAAGGAGTTATATATTCTGAGTGCATCTTACCACATTAGCCATGGAGTTAATTATAAAATATGTCAGTCGCTGATACTGATTCTTGAGGTGACAGCAATGTCAAATTCTTTCATTTATTTCTTACATTAACTAAGACAGGGTAAGGAGCTGTTTATTAACAGGACATCTCTCTTATATGCTTGCAGACATGTACCTTCATTTGAAAGAAATTACTTAGCAGGAAATCCCCAAGTAAAAATTTGCTTCTTAGTTTTTAATCACATCAATTTTCTACCAGAGCCCTGATTTATTTCATCAAAGTAAGGATCACACATTCTTCTTTCATCCAACACTAAAAAGCTGAATTCTTTTATACTGATAACATATGCAGATAAAAAATATCATCACACTATTTTACTTTCAATATGCCAACTCCATATATTAAAAAAAAATATTTTAAAATGTCTAGTTGTAAAGTGTAATTTTACAAAATAGATTTAAAAGATTAAAATATTTCTCCTTTTTTTCACGTCTAATTATCTAGGACTCACTTGGCACCTGGAAATTACTATGGAGAATCATTTTTAGGAACAAAAAAGTCTCCAATCAAACGTATTTCTTTAGCTGATCTCAAATACCCTTATAAAGCAAGTACAGGTTCTCTAATGTATTTCTTTTCAATGTAATATAATTGTCTTCTACCTTGCATCATAAAATCATATCATCTGAATTATACCCACTACAGTTTTAACAAATTTCTGCAGAGATTGTTCACTGAAGATTACACAGAGGATTTAAACTGAGCTATTAGATTATGATTACTTGCATTTGACAAAACAACTTGAAATGTCACACAACAAGGAATGAAAAGAGCCAAAAAATCAAGGATAAGAAAATGGAAATATTATAGATAAGCAAAGTAATTCCAAAATGTGACTTATAATAAAAGAAACAACTCTTGATAGAATGTCATGTTCATATTACTTTTCCATCATGTCTACTGTACTTGACTTTTGTTCCATATATTATATTTTATATCTTCCCTGTCATTTTCCTTGTGACTTCAGGCAACAGCTCTAAAATATTTTTAGCTGCTTTACACACTGAAGTTGCATTAAGTAATGAACACTGCTTATCACAAGTGCATGACAGTTTTCATATATACTGGAACCTGTCTACTTCCTGGAAATGTATAATACTTTCACTTACACACAATCTAGCACCCTCTGAAAATATCACTGGAATAAACACTCAGAGCCTTTTGACTCTATATGCCAGCAGGGTCTCTTAGGCAAGCTCTGAAAAGTCATCTTATAAAAGGGGTCCACAAAAAAATCCAGAACTCAAGCCATTCAGTTTTTTCATGCAGACAGTCCTTAAAAGTGAGATCATTTACATGATGTATGTTAAAATCACAGCTACTTACCCTTTTTCTCAAGTTGTAGGTCAAAATGAGATTTCTGGAGAAGGAGTGTGAAAAGGCTGTGTAGAACTCCAGCACTTTCTGCAAGGCATCCCTTTTAATCACATGTAGATCACAGTAAGTCAGAGCCCTTACATTAGCACAGGACTGGGCGAGAGTCGACTCCTTCCAGAACACATCACCAAAAACGTCTCCTTTGCCTACAGAAAATCAACAGCATTGCTTTCATTAACAGCACTATTTCCATCAAAAATATAAAAGAACAGACATCTCATTCATGCAGTCAAGTTTCTTCTATTTTTGCACTCAGAAAAAAAAAGCTGTCGGGAAAAAAAACAACTTGAAAATATTTAATTGATAACTTTTTCCATTATCTTTTTCTTAATTACAACAGCCTAGCAAAACTTCATAAGAATAAATCATACTTAAAAAGTGTTGTATGTGACAAGTCTCCTTTAAATATCAATAAAGGTTTTTCTTAAAAAATCAAGAAAAGTGGTTAATCCTTGGTTCATCTTCTCTTCTGATCCCTTTCAAAGAAATTAATTAAGAGGAAATGGTATTTCCCTTCCTCCTTTTAACTGTCACACAAAGGATCTGTTTCTTACATCTGTGTTGTTGATTTTTCTTAATCTGGCTAACATTTACCCACTGTTGTGTCAATAAAATCATCCTGTATCACACATCAGTGCAGCTACAGGCTGCAGCTAAGCAGAGTCCAAACCAAGAAGAGTACAATTAGTTATCCCCAACATAACAATGACAAGGCATGAAAGTTCAGCTGTTTCTCACTGGAAGGAAGAAAACAGCCATTTCCTCACACCTTCCCACGTGCATGTCTGCTGCATGAGCTCGGGGCAGCAGTGAAATCCCTGCTGTGGAATACTGCAAGGATGGCATTTGCACCAGTCTGGGCACTACAGTGCAGGGCACGTACACCAAAATCCAGCTGAGGAGCAGCCCCCTGTCAGGATTTCACTGGTTGCACCCCAGCTCAGGCTGGGCACAAAAGGGAGTGCGTAGGAGAAAGTTACAGGTTCATTTACAAGAGTGATGGTCTTTTTTCCCCCCTGTTTTCCAATACATAATGCTAACAAAAAAAGAATATTCACTTGTTACCATGATAATGAAAAGCTATACTTTTTTATTGTTTTGAAATTAGTTTTCCGCCCAAACTTCTGCTGTGCTATATCATCACTGCCCATATCTCTTAAGATTGACATGGAAACAACTTCATATCTATCAAGTTGTGATAAGAATGGTCCCTTGTCTTATAAGTAATACCTTGCCCGTAACAATTCTTAAATCCAAAGCATCAAAATATGTATTAGTTCATTGACTTCACCCAGGTTCTTTTAGATTCCTTCCCTAAATAAATCATCATTTTTGAAAGCCTATATGAAGTCAAGAGAACTATCATGAGTAAAGAGCTCAGAAAGAAAACTTCTAAATCAAACTCAGAATTCCCATCTCAGTCCTTCAGCTGTACTACCACCCTTACCTAATCCCTTCCATTAGATGATAAGCATTTTTTTCTTTGAGAAAAAGCTATCAGCTTGATGGTGAACTACCCTGAATTGCAATAAGTTATTATTAACTCCAATGTGTTCCCAGTCTTCCACAGAAGACCTACACCATCCACCTCACACGGATCAGTTTAGATCCTGACCGCTTTAGACTTTATTTTAATTTTCAACGTGTATATACACTGAAACCACCTGTTCTGTTACCACGTTTTTCTCAAAATTAGGCAAAGACACCGTAAAGATAACATTTCTTTCACCTCTAGTCTCTTGCACAGGACAATGCCAACATCTGGAAATAATACAAAAGCTTCATATCACCAAGCATGGTGGAAATCCCACAGACCAGTACAGTAAACACCTTTTCTTTTTAATAGCAATGACTTTTCACATTTTCAATTACTTGTATGTTTTTTGTTAGCAGATACATTAAAAATGGCTAAAGGAAAAAAGCTTCCATGCAGTTTAAACAGATCATCCACAAGGCTTTCAGACAAATACACAATATATTCAAAATTGAAATGAAACAATTTTTACGCACCATAAAAACCGATATGCTTCACTGGGTAAAAATGGATTGTTTGCCTTTGGAATAAATATGCTTTTATTCACAATCTTCCAGGCAATTAGCTAAACAACTATTTTAATTAACGCTCTGGAATCTATCAAGCATTGAATTGTGCCATCACTGATGAGCAACAGTTAGAGCTGGTAGTCCAAGCACAAGGGAGAGGAATTCTAACTCATTTCTAAGTGTATTGCTTAACATCTCCAGACAAGTTTCCCTGCCTTAAAATGACAGCCTGTTACTGCCCCACAGTAATGTGATGAATAATTAGTACAATCCAAGCACAGATAGCATGGTGCTGCTGTGCCTACCTCAGCAACGAGGTACAACAGAAGATAGTTATGTCTTACTCTTCTTGGAATTTTATTCTGCTTTTCCCATAACAAAGAGTGACACAACTTTGTCCTTCACTTGTGGCAGCAACCACAGTTTCCTTTCACTATTTGTAATTCTTCCCTCTGAAAAAATCTCCCTGTTGCAGTGTGCTGCCACCGTGCATTAGAGGCAAGAACAGCACAGGAAGGAGCTGGGTCTGCTGGGTGCCCGCTGAGCCGAACCAGAGAAAACCAACACATAAGCGACAAACTCAAGTCAGATCACAGAAGACCATGCTTTTAAGAGACAAACTAAAAAACCCAAAGAAGTTGTACTCTTTTCTTTCATTAAAAAACTTCCTTGAAGTTAACAACCAGTGATCTGAAAATGAATCCTACACTGTACTTCAGTTTTCAAAGCAAGGCATCTCATTGTTTAATTTCTGTCAAGTCCATTTTCTAAATGATGCATACCAAAAGTATTACATTTGATTGTCAGATTCTAAAAAAACATTGTTTGGCATTTATAGAAAAATGAGGGGGGAAGGAGCAGTAGAAATCTATATAGCAAGAAGGAATTAAAATTCCACCCAGCATTACCTGCACTGCATTAGAACAATTGGCCTCTTATGCCTGATAAGGAATTGCATACCATCTCGCTTTGTCTACATGTTCTCCATAAAGTAAGATCAACCACTGTGGAAAAAGGAAAAAAAAAAAAGGAGGGGGCAGACTAAGTGGGTGTTTTATCAAAACCATCTGTAATTGGAAAGCAAGATGGGTATGGTGATACTTCTGAGTCAGAAGGTGGTGGGCAAAGTCCAAGGGCTGCATGAGGGAACCTGGGCCAAAAGTCTCTTTTTATACATAACTTCAGGCTTTAGATATTTCACCTTACCTCTGAAGAAAGATCAAAAATCTAGAGAAATGCAGATGGCCATTTGTTTGTCAGTACTTTGCATTTCTCAT
>VYZP01009837.1:601-15007 GCA_013400635.1 Hypocryptadius cinnamomeus
GAATAATATTACCCCGATTTCAAATCAAAATTAATTTTCCTTTTTGAAAATCAAGACACTGTTCTTGCAAAGTTGAGGTGTATCAGGAGCAAAAACTTCCAAGGAACATTTCTGCCACTCTTCAACTTTTATTTTAGTGGAAGCAACACCCTGCTGGCAAGTAACTCCTTCCCTTTGTCAGCAGGAGACACTGAAAGCAGGTTGTGCCTTGACCTCAGGGTGAAGATAAGGAATACTTGCTGGGTTGATCTGACAGTTATTTCACCATTTTTTCTGCACTGCTTGCTTGTACACACTCTGCTGCCCCATTCTTTGCACTCTGATGTTTGTGCAACTATTGAGCTCACTGATTTCACCTCCTGGCAGAGAACTAACTCCCCAAGGAAAGGAAAAAGACATGTATTTTCTACTATGTTAGATAGCTGAACCTGCAGCTCACCAGAAGGAAAGACATTGAAGATGGAAGGAGGAGTAGGCATATTTTTTAAGTTTCAAAATGCTGTGGAGCTGCACCCATACAAACCTTCATTGCTTTGGTTCTACCACCTGTGCTCCCCAATGCACCATGCCTGGAACATTTTGTGCACTGGCATTGGCCCTGGTTCGGTCCAGTGGTGCCCTGTCTTAGAGGACTATCTCTGTAAAATTTCAGGAAAAAGAAGATTTCTCTTTTATGTTTGTTTTACACAACATGATGTATGGGATGTGATCCCAGTTCTTTCCTGGAAATGAAGGGATATGATCTTCTATTTTTCAATGCTCAGGTGAGTGCACAGGCACAAACAGGCTGCAAAGCATGACAATATGAGCAGGTCATACCCTCTGATCCAATCACATTTCGTAAGAATAGTGAAATGTGCGCTGCATCAGAGGCTGGAAGCCAAATCTGAAAATGTTTTGCCTCAGAATGTTGATTTCGCTATTTCTGATTAGCAAAATAATCTGTTACCCCATACCACATGGTATGCAGAAAAGAATCAAAACCACGGCTTCTGCACATAAATCATAGGCTTTGGTGCAGACAATCCACAAGAGGAGGAAGAAATGAAACACAGGTGCCCTACATCCTGTGTGTATGCTCTGATCACGGAGCTGTTGGATAACAGGCGCTGATTGCTGTTTGTTGCATTTGTGCCCCTTTGCAGTGGGCCAAATAATCACATGTTCCTGAAAAATGCCTACCACTCTGGGTGTAGTAGGGGGAGGAAATATGAGCCTCCAATATTACCTGAGAAAAGTAAAACCTCTCCAATATTACCTGAGAGCCTAAACTGCCAAGGAATCCCTCGAGAAGGGGCAGCTCTTGCAGGGCCCAGGGACAGGCAATTCAATGTGAAAGCAGCTGAACTCATAAGAAAAAACAAACCTATGGATTTTTGGATGGCTCTGGGGTCAGGTGGCAAATGAGAAGGAATGTTGAGACTCAATATGTTGGATTTAAGCAAGAAGCTTTTTAAGTCTTATACCTTTTAGGGCATAGTCAGATGCTGCAGTGTCAGAAGAGAGGTCCAAGAGAAATAATAAACCAAAACATTTAAATTCTAGGTGAGCTGCTAGCAAAACAAAAGCAAAAAATAGGCAATATTTTATTTAAATTTGTGACTATATCAGATAGTATCAAGAGTTCTTATCTAATTTTAAATGGGAAGTAGGGAAACTTCTGGGATTTATGAATTAATATCAGGAAATTGGTTGAAACTAATGAAAAGTAATGAATAATGTATAATGAAACAACTGAGTGGCCATGACATGATAGTAACAAAGGCGAATTTGTGCACATCACAATTCTCTGCTTTACAAGGAAACAACAGAAATATATTAACTTGCATTTTCAAAATACCTAAATTGCTTTTGTATGATACTTAAGCAATCATGAGATGAGAAGTCAGGTTCTGCTTTTGGTTCAAAAATAATTAGAAGTCAGGTATAATGGCGTTTTTTTAGTAGAGAGTAGTACATTAATAGCTAGATATCTCACCCTTCTTTAACCAACAGTATTTAATATCAGTGGGAAAAGCAAGCACAATAACTTGGTGGGAGGCTTTCATTTGCCACAGGATTTTTAATCTCTTTATATACTGTGATCACTCCTACTTTATATATCTACATCTATATCTATATCTATATCTATATATGGATCTATATCTACAAACACAATTTTCAGTAGAAAGGGTTAAGAAATGACATGCCAACATTTACAAATGCCAGTGCTCTTTATATTGGTCAAAATTAGAGAAGACTTTGAGGAGCTTCATAGGGACTTATTGAAGCAAGTTAAGTCGGCAGTTTGATGGTAGTTAAGAGCCAGTGTCTTCCTAATGAAAAGAAATATACTCTGGAGAGAATAATGTAAAGTCAATGAGATTGATGCATGTGCTTAACTTAAGTGCATATTTGACTGCCTTGTTGAATAAGGATGGCATTACATTCTTAAAGTTAATTCGCAGCTGTACTCACTGAATCCTGAAATCTTAATGACTCTTAGCTATTAAAACTGTTCTCCATTTAGAGTAACACTGTATTTCTTCCCCTTTTTAGGATATTATGTAATGAAAAAATTAATCTAATTAACAATTTATTGTGTAATCACAGAAATGCTTTTAAATAAGAAATTACTATTTTAAAAAATTACATTTTAGAATTTTATCAGCTATTAGCTGCACTGGAAGGCCTAGAGGAATCTCCCCAAAACAGTAGAACTGATTCCAGTAAAAAATAAAATCCACCAAAATGCCCAATTTTCTAGAGAGCACACTATATAAATTTATTTTTTCTGACATATTATTCCCTCTTGTTTTGGATTAAATGCCCAATACAGGATTTATTTCTTCCATTATTTTATGATAGTGCTAAATATGTATTGTTCCATACTTGAGAACAAGTTGGCAATATAATATACTAGCATGAAAGAAATAAAAAAATATGTTGCATGCATGAGTCTTGATTATTTGAAACATTGTTTTGTGTAATGTGATTTAACCCCTTTTCTGATTGAGATCATGTTTGCTATTCCCTTTGTTTAAAATATGTCTACGAATTCTATTTCTACTGCAAAAATAAATGATGAATTATTTATATATACCAATTATTTATTATCATTTATGCAAAGCTTGTCATATTATGCATGCATAAGGGGATTAAATCATTGTTAACCCATAATGCCTTTAGGGGCATTATATGATAGGCAAAAGGTTGCTTATGTTTACTATTGTAGATAAACATATACATTAAGAACATACATATTGTTTATACAAATTGCCAAGTTGAATATCAGTTCTGTTAGGAAAATGAAGTGTTTATTGAGCTATTTGGTTTCTAAATAACGATCAACTAATCTATTTAATGCACTATACTTTCTCTAGCTTGAAAATATGAGCTTTTTCAACTAATGATACTCAAGTTGAATTTAGTTCAAACTGTTTAATGGAAGTAATGTAAGAATACACCCAAATCTTTTCTTTTCTTTCATTGTTCTTCCTGAGGCAGCCCCTTCATCAGCTAATGATGCATCATTACACTTTACCACTAAAATAAGTCGGTACAACCTACAAAGTGTTAAAAGAATACCTTTTTCTATTCCCAATAATCACTATGAAACATAAGGCAAATTCTTAAACAGATGGAAAGACTGGATGATGTTGCTTTAAGCAGGTACAAAATGGAAGCACATTTTTGCAATGTATGGGCCAAAATTTTGTTTAGTAGTACAGCAATAAAAGCTTCTTAGGTTTTGACATCCCCCTGTAAAAAAATAAAATCTATTTTTACATTTGCATAGAAATATTTTTTTCAAGTTCAATAACCAAACCGATGCAAGTCTCTGATCAAGGTATCCTTGTTCTCATCTTTCCTTCTTCCTGTTTAGGAAGAAACATATTGGTTCCTTTACCTATCCCAGTTCAACTCCCACAGCAACTTAATTTGTTTCTGTTCAGTCCGGAGCCTACAAGTCCTGAGGATCTGTTGTTTTAGCTGCTGTGGCTCTTTAAGCCTCTCCTAAGTAGCCAGCACAAACACACAGCAGCATATCTTGGAATTGAGAAAATAACGAGTCCTGTGGCAACAGAGCTGAGGCCAGGTGGTTAACTGATCTCGACCAACTCATCTGAGAGAAAACGTGTAACTGTTATCATATGTAGATTAGGAAAAGGTCAGGTCAGATAAGCAACATCTTTTCCTAATTTAGACAGACAGTGACGAAATCAAAGGTTGCCATTGTCTTCAACAGAGTTTCTAACTAAACACTGCAGGCTTGATTCATGAAAACCTTTGTATATCCTTAGATCAAACTGGGAAGAAGTCCTCCAGAAAGTAAATTCTTAAGGTTTAGCGCATGCCCACGTGCTACTGTTAACCTGAACCTCACGTAAGCCCTGGGGGTGACTTACATGCTACAAGCACTCTCAGGGATCCAGAGGCTTCAGCCCTGAATCTAAACCAAGCACTTTATGAAACTCAGCCCTACCAACAGCCTTTTTTCACATGGCAGATTAGTGCTATTAAATCCTAACTTTCACTAAATGCAAGTGCAGTCTTGTTTTAGCCAGCTGCACTAAAGCAACATACTTTAAGACTCTCCCCTTGTTTAGGTTGATTTGATATCAGAACAATGCGCTGGTTTATACTGACTTATTCTGATTTAAACCAATACAAGTGAGATCAAAATCAAGTCCACTGACTGTAAAAATCCAGAGAATGTATTAAAAGAAAATGTAGTTTGAGGGCAAGTAAAATCTCTAGCTTGTTTTTTTAATTAATATTTTCTTTTGTGACATAGCCCCAGGCATCCAAATATATATTCTTCTAATCCCACTTGACCCCAACACAAATGTTTATGCCAAGGGTGTTCTCATGTTCCCAAGACTGGGGTTTAGGATAATGGATTCTACCAAAGGGCATTCTACATTTTCCTTCTTTCATTTTCAACCACCTTTCCATCCCCATTTTAATCCAGATTCTCCTCTCTTCCACAGATATGGTCATGCATAATATGCCTATAGATGCCAGACTAAGGGCCATGCATACTTACAATCAGTACTAATAAATGTCTTTTACCTCCTAGCTACTGGACTGAAGTAAAAGAGGTTCTATTTTTCTGTATGCATCTGGGTTCTGTGTATATATTGCTGCTATTTTATTTCTGTTGAATTTCTGGTCCATGAAATCAAATTCATTACTTAATTCAGAAAGAATAAGAAAGAAAAATTTTTAACATTCATTTGCTGAGTGAAATAACAGATTTTGAAAGAGGGAACCTTCTAAATTCTTTTTCTTTCAGCTTACGGTACGAATTTTGTAAAAGATAAATCTGAAGTAACGGTGATGTCAGAAGCGAGCAGACTAGAATTTCATTCTGTGTTAATGGAGTCAGAAAGGAGTGTATGAGATTTTTGTGGACAATTCTGATTAATTCTTTATCTGTAAGAAATGCAGATACACACTGAAATTACATTTATAAAATTAGTCAAATAGCATGCAAAAATATTATCACTCATATTTATTAACCTAAATAAGCTTTCTTTGAAAATTTGACTTATGAAAATTAGTAACAAAAAATGAAGATCAAACTTCTGCACCTGCAAATGCTTTGAAATGTTCCCATTGTTACACAATAAAAAAAAAAAGCCATATTTTAATAATATTACTACTGACTGCTTAACTTTAGTTTGAGATGTAAAACCTTTTCTGGTGCACTATTTTTTGCTGTTCAAAGAAGCCAAAAAAAGATCACAGTAAAGTGTATTACTCCAAAGCAAAATGCTTAAAACATTTTAAGCTTTGCTTAAAAGCAAAGTCCCTATTAACTTTTTCTGCCAAAGCTTACATTTAAAATTTGTTTTAACACTTATGATGAAATATTCACAAAATGACATTCACAAAATAACATAACTCAGATTATTTTTAAGAAAGAATTTCAATGGTAAAAGGGAAAGATAAAAAGTCAATAAATGTAAAAATTAGGATTTGTCAAGTACATAGAGGAAGAATTCACTATTTTACCACCTTTCTATCACTTTTCGTTTAATCACATTCCTTTAATACAATTTGTATGAGACATTTAACATCAGTATAACCAAAGTCTTTATATTTATTTGCTTTAAAAAGAAATATCAGCTAATCAACACTATAGATCCAGAATATGACATTGTGGTTTGCTATGATAGCTTACCTTCATGACAGCAAGCTAGTTTAAGAACTGTAGCAGGATTAATTTAGGAGGGTTACTTCTAACCCTTTTACTAATCCTTCTAACTGCAGGAGGGTTAATTCTACTTTGCAGAAAATATTAGTGGCAAATTCAACAAATAACTGCAATAACTACAAATAACTACAATAACTACAAATAAAAAATAATAAATTTGACACCTGAAAAGAAGGTAAGGAATCAACAAACAAAAAAGTACAATTCACTGAGTCAGCAATTGTTTCTGTAATTTCTTTAAGCTATGCTTACTTGGAATTTCTGGTAATGGAGTCTACAGAGAAAGCTACTGAACTTCACATTATTTGAACTTGGGGCTACTGCTGTTTCTAACCTGCTTTTCGAAAATGGATTGCTAATAGGCACTTGTCGGAAGTAGCTCCTGGATGTTTTCCCCTGAACAAGGTAACACATCTAAATATTGTAATTTAATTCATCATTACCCTGGAATTCTTAAGAATAAACACTTTGAGGTTTTGACAGCAGATTATGGGGGAGAAATAACTTTAAAACTGTTGCAAAATACAAACAGGTTGTAGTATGTAAAACACAATTCCCCATGTAGTCATATACACATACACTGATATTCATTCCCTGAATCCTGAAGTAATTTAAAAGGATAATTAGTGTGTAGTGCCTGAATTGGTTCCTCAGAGGGTTAGTGTCCACCCTGTAAGTCACTGTTTCTTGCCTAATCCTGCCTAATGAGGGTTTATGTTAACATGGCTAAGCACTTGCAGATATGCACTACCAAGCTAGCTAAGCTTAGAGAAGACATGCTGTTCAAATGTCACTGCCTTTGGCTATCATGCTATAAGATACTGATTGTTACTTATTATGTTTTTTATTCAAAAAGCTGCCCTTTGTACTTGTTTGTAGGCCCTTGTTGTTCTTACACAGGTAACAAGTAATGTCTGTGTTTTTCCTAGAGTTACACTTTTTAATTTCCTTATTCTCTCTTTTGTTAAGAACTCTCTCAGTGGGATGAAATACTTTTGATTTATTGCTTTAAAGCATTTAGAGCAACTTAAGTGGAACTACACTGAAAATCACACTAATGGCAAATATGTGTATATTACACATATGTTGGTAAGTTGAGTTTTGTTTGGGTTTTCTTTGCTTTGCTTTTTTTTTTAAATCAGCTTGCTGTCACCTCATGAGAGTATTTAGGTATAAAATATTAGTTCTGGTTTTTCAGGTCTGGGTTAGCAGTTTTCATTTCAAAGAAAAAATTACTTCTTTTTTACTCTTTTTTCCTGTTTTAGAGGCTACCAAACCCTATAGCGCATTAAACATCACAGTCAGATCTTTTCTCTCTGGCTAGTTGTGCTTATCCTTTGCAGGTAAGAAGGCATCTACTAGAGTCTGAAACGAGAGGTCAGCCTTCAGATCTGAGATTTGCTTCGAGTCTTTTTTTTTCATCTCAGAAAGGTGAAGATTCACTCCTGTTATAATTGCCTACATTAGCTGTTTCTACCCTGCTGCTAGAAAGCAGTCTCAGGAGTGCACCCGAGCAGCTGACTCGCATGTACTCTCCCATGCACACCATTGCCTGTCAGGTTGCCTAGGGCCAGCCTGCAGGCAGCCCATGAGCAGCCTGTTTGGGCATGTCTGGAGCAGCGCTCGGCTACCAGGCACAGCAAGGACGGCAGGTCCTGACCACTGACTCCCCTCCAAACGCAGCACAGATATATCAGGGAGGTCCCTGTTACCAGTTCAACACCAGGCAGGTGTCCTGGTGTGGCTGCTGCATAACCCTTGCCTTCCAAAGGGAGAATCCTCCTGTGCACTGAATTGCTCTGCCCAGGAACGAGCACAGCTCGTGCAGGGGGCATCCACCTGGAATGCCATCACTGAGGGCAAAGCAAATGAGGGCAATGAGGCAACAGCACCACAACCCCCAGACATTTTCCCTGCCTGGGATTGGGGCTGGCTTCCTCTTGCTCAGTTCCTCCTGTTCCTTGCCTTAAAACCCTGAGCAGTTCTGTTTACTGTCAGTGAAGCAGATATCGTTGCGATTCACCCAATTCACAGTGCACGGGTTTGTACATATGTGCTTAAGTCAGGCCCGTAATCCCAAAATAAATCAGCCTGAGTGCTTACATTTTCAACCACCTAAGTCTTTGGGTGTAGCACTGCTTTATACTGTAATATAGATAAAATATATCTGTACCTCAGACTTTAATAGGGAACCTTGTAAAACTCTACAGTTTCTCGTTTCTCTGCAGAGCAGCATTGTTGTGGCTGAGGTAAACACTTGTACATGCCAACATTTTGCTTGGTTTCGTCATGTGTGTCACTTAAAAATTGGTGTGGCATCAGTATGCAACTAAAATTCAGCCAAGGCACGCTGCAAATCTTCTGAACCTTACTGTTCCTTCCCAAAAATATGTTAAAAACAAAGTGAAAAATGAAATACGAAAGAGAGTTCACTGATGTATTTTCTATTCTAAAACATACTAGTTATATAAAACTCAACTAAAAAGTGGGAAATATCAGCATAACTTACCAGATAATGACAATGTCAATTTCTCTATTACAATATTTTTCCTTGGATACACTACATTCATTAAACTTGATGTTGTTTTGAGACCTGCTTGTAAAGAGCTCTAGACAAAACTCCTTGAGTAATTTTTGTGGGTTGTTTTTTTGTTTGTTTGTTTTGTTATTGTTTGTTTCTGGGGTTTGTTTGTTTGTTTTCCTAGAGGAAGAAATATTCTTAGACAACTAGTCTAAACAGAAACTCATGTTAGAATGATCCTACAGAATAACTATCTCATACTAAAGCTGGCATTCCTATAATTGTTACAGTGGTAAAGAATTTCACCTTTGTAACTTTTAACAAGACAAAAATAATGAGTCTGGTGCCAGCAGAACTTTCATGTTGTGTCTCATAGAATATTGACCATGGCAGCATCTTGTTTCTGACAAAGGCTTGGGGATGCTCAGAACAAGAAATGAGCCAACTCTGAGATAACTTCTATCTATGGTACCACTCATCCTCTGAAAACCAGTGGTTTGCTGAGGTAGACCTGTTAATGCAACATGTTTGCAAGTCCTTCAGTCTGCTTTTCTGGAGTAAATGTGTCCTTTCTGAATCTGCTAATACTTTTGTCTTCCTTAGGATCGATATTGTGGCAAAAAAAAATATTTGCAGTCAGAATAAGAGCACTGCCAGAAAATTTCTAGTTCTCACCCCAAAATATTTCAGTGCAAGCTATAGTGTTTTATAGTACAGTATTTCATATTTTAGGATGCTAGCATTGTATGTGAAAAGTAGAGTTGCTTGCCTACCAGATGGGTGTGTAGGGGAGGAGCATTTAGCACTTTGAAACACTTCTGGTACTCTCAGCTTCTGTCTCTTCCTCAAACTGGAAGATTATTTTTAAGGAATGCGACTATTCTTCTTTTGGCTACTGTCTGGAAACAGATGCCTCCAGCAACGATTTCTACAGCTGTTTCCCAAATTGTGCATCTCAATGTAAGGGAAGAAATAACTGGCTATACGTAAGGATGGAAATCTATTGAGAAAACTTCCCAAGAATACACCTCTACATCCTTTATAGGTTATCCACTGAACATTTGGGTTTTTTTCAGAAGATAACTACCATGTCCCCAGTTCTTAGAGTGTTACACCTACTAGATGGAATATAGCTTCCTCAGCTGCCAGAGCACATCCCTGCTAGACAAAAGCAAGAGTCCCATCGAGCTTGCTTGGGCTAGCAGCCACATAAGCTATTTTCTGCTGTATCAGTCCTTCAGTGACTTGTAATTACTGAAAGCTGAATCCAGTCCATTTTTAATTTATTTAAATCACTTAATTTCATTATATCATAGACAAATTACAGGAACTGTTACTGTTTTGGCCATGCAAAACTGTCTGTGGCCAAGATGTACAATGCTTCTCCAATTTGTCTCTAAGGGAATTTAATTAATTGTGAAGTGGGCAATATGGCAAACACTGGAATTTGTACTAATCATTAGCTCAGTAAAAAGTTCAAATCCTGCTCCACTCATCCTGACCAGAAAGGACCAGAAGGCTGTTGCAGAACAAAGGTACAAGCTCTTTTACAGCTGCTTCTTCTGCCTTAGTGAAATTCACAGTTCTGATTCCTAGTACATAAGGTCATTTATCAGTAAAATGTGCACCAGAATTGATCCACTGGTCCAGTTAGCCTTCCAAGCATCCCAAATATAAAAGCAGTTGATTTTTGCTGTCCCACAGTGTCCCCAGCAAATCAATTTATTCCTTCGTCTTGCCACACAAAGAAGTCCCATTGGGACTACAGAGGATAAGGAGCAGAAAAAAAGAGAAAGGGCAAAAGAGATACCATAATCACAAGAGGTAACCTTGGACTGTTAAGAGATTATTTTAAAGCCATGATTTTTGAGTGAAAATCTATCTTTACAATGAACACTTCACACAGTAATTGACAAATTCAGCAGCAATTTCACACAGTTCTAGTCATCAGTCATTTGAAATGTACAACTACAGTATTCTACTGCTAATGAGTTTTAAGTGCATAATAAGTCAATTTGATTGACAGGCCTTGACCAGTAGTAAAGTCAATTTTTACAGCTGAAATAAATGTTTCTACCATTGTATACATTCACTAATTTCGACTGTAGAAAAGGAATCATGTTTTAGCATCATGATAGTCATAAAACAAATATGCTATCACTTTGAGGCACATGCTCTTAAAATAAGCTTTTAAATGGTTCGCTTTAGTAAGTGGACATATGAATTTAAACCTGTCAAGACAAACAGGTTTATGCAACTAACTAAAACCCAGGCATCTACCTACCAGGTTTGCACATGCTACTTACATAGATTGTGTTCACAAATAAGTTTAGCCACTTATCTAAGAGTACGGATGAAGATTGAAGGCTGGATTGAGGTCTCTTTAAAACCTCATCCTGAATGTGATATATTTAATAAAGCTGAATTTCCTGGGGAAGATGAAGTATGGCAACTATATCATGCATTCCAGTCACTTCCATGGTAGGATTCTCAGCAGCACACAGTAAGGACTGAAAACCAGATTGCTTTAGCTAGTAATTTTATCTTACGTCTCACATTTTAAGCAAATAATATTGCTACTCCAGACGTTCTCTTGAGTGCCAGATAGAGAATAGTTAGTGAGAGCAAAAAAGAGAAAGCTAGAGGAAAAGAAAATCCAGTAGTGTTATCAATTTAATGTGATTAAATCATTTCTCAAAGCCTGAGTCTGGATTTCTTCTTTACTAGTTTTCACCAAAAAAACCCAAAAACAAACAAACAAAAACCACCCCAAAAAACAGGAAACTCATTTTCAAGATATGTTAAACACATAATAAAAGAAAGTAGACAGTTTCAATTAAGATATCTGACCAAGAAAGTTGATGACATCCTAAAGATCTATAAGTACATGGAAATTTAATTCTGACACCACTCTTGCTATAGCTATCTTTTTTGGAGGTAACTGGAAAATTTACAATAAAACACATTTTGATGCGACACTAAGGCACTTTAATCCCAACACTGTTTCCAATTTTCCTTTAAGGAATACACAAACAGATTACTTTGGTGCAATTTCACTGGAGCTGAATTAAAATATAATTTAACACCAGCATTTTATTTTGAATCTTTCTCCATGAGGACTGTATACTTGATCCAGTAAATGGATTTCAAACAGGAAGATTCACAAAACTCTGACCTCACATAAAGGACATGAACACATGAAAAATACAAAGATAAATTTCAGTGCAATGTAGAAATAAATCTCACTCAGCAAAAATGGTGTGAATACGTAGGAGTTACTATTTGGGTGCTGTTTGCCAAATATTCTTCCAGGTTCTGAGTTTTCACGGTAAGACATTCTCTTCAACAATTTGCTACTTGTGATGGGCCATTCTTTTCCATACCAAATTATTTTATGTGGTTCATCACAGAGTTTTTACAGGTTAAAAATCACGCGAAGGGGATGGAACTAAGAGGGCACAAAAGTACTACAAAGCAGGAGAAAATATTTTGTACTTTGCGGTTAAGTCAAAGTATCTTGCCTTAAAATACAGTGAAGAAGGGTCCTGAATCATTGATATAGATCAGGATATTTTCTTCACAATACTTTCAAGACAAATCTGCAGTAAGGGGAAACAAATGTTTCAGCATCTTGTGTTTGTGACCACACATTCTATGTTCAGAGTGAGGTTTTCCAAAGCAGAAAGTAGAGTCATATTCCTGCCTCTTACCAGAAAGAGGTTTGGCACTCCAATAAGCACACTCAAAATCATCATTATAAGCTGATGGGTGCTGTGGCCATAAAAAACACACAGAAATTCAGGACAGAAATATATGTGCCTATGTATGCATGGTTCCTAAATAAAAGAAAGAAACTAATAGAAAGTATTTCTAATTTTCAAGTATATTAATTGGAAGCAATAATGCCAGCTTTTAAGTGGGAAAATCTAATAAAATGTACACTCAGGATGTATTATAGATACTCAGTGTGTATTTAAAAATGCATGTGTTAGGTACTAAGTTACATACTTCAGCACACACAATGAAGTATACAAATTTTAGGTTTTATTAAGAATATATGATTCTGCTGCTATTATATTGTGACATTTTGCACTGAAAGACCTCATTGTCAGCGATAACATAAGTGTAATCTTTCTGCACCTCATCAACATTGTCTTTTAGTCATTCTCCAGAATTTTCCAGAGTGAGAATTGATTGCGAAAGTGGTTAATTCACTTTCAGTTCCCATTCAATGCTGAGGCACTTAGCTAACTGTGACCAATTAAATTATATTTTGTGTGAGAAAAATTTTTTTTACAGGAAAAATTTTTCAGCTACTTTCCAGCTACTGAATTGTTACTTACTAATTTCCTGTTAAGTTCTGAAAACCCATCAGATAGCAGAATTCTGTTAATTTTAATCTGAAAGCCCAAAGACTTTGTTTCACAGAATAAATAATATAAAATAAAAACAGGCTTAGCTGTTATGTCTTACTATGATATTCCCACCTCCTGGCTGCATAAAATAGATCTGCATAAATAAATGAGAAGAAATACAATCTAAATCACTTAATCTCAGCTGACCATGTTGAAACCAGTGTGGGATGGATTCACAGGCCTTGAAATAAGTCTTGCAGTGAAATACTTACAGATCAGAATCTGTTTAAGTAGACCAGACTTAAGAAGAGAACTAATCCTTGGCTGCAAGCATCTGTACAAGGAGAAGATATCTGATATTAGAGGTTCTTTGGTTAAATGGTGCCATCTTAAGAATACAACGTAAGGAAAAAAAACCAAACAAAAACAAACACAACCAAAACAGGAACTAGGCAAATTTATAAAAATGTGAGCAACTGCAACAAGAACAACTTGCCAGAATGTGAAGATGTTTCTCCACCTCCTAAAGAGGAGGGGCTATAATCCCCAGCAAGGCATTAGTCTCTTGGCAGAGCCTGGGAAGATGCGGCGCAGATCCAATCCTCAGCCCCAGAAATCCATATTCACCTTCCAGCCATCGGTGATGTTAACTGCCTGTCTCTGTGCCTGACTGGAAAGTTCCCTGGGAGAAGCACCCAGAAATTGCCTCATCAGAGAAGGAGGCGTGTGTGCGTGTGCAGCCGTGGTGTGTCAGAGACCCAGAGAGCAGCAGTTGCTCTGTGCCACCACACAAGTGTGCAGGGACTTCGCTGGGCCCCACACCATGACAGCATGTGCCCTCCTCCTAAAGAAGGGTAATGCCTGTACCATCTCCTCCCTTTCTGTATATTCCTTAGAGGTTGAAGTGTTTGAGACCCAGTCAGTATCCTCCATCTGAAAAGAGGCACAGCTCTCCTCTCCCAGGAGACTGCACTAACCACAAGCCACACAGCTGGGAAAGGAGGAGGCTGCTCCTGTTGAAACCCTATGTCAGCAGAGGAAAGAATGCAATATATCCAAGGAAGATGTAAGAGGGAGTGCAAGAGGGAACATGACTCTGTGGCCTAGTGCCTACAGCACTCATCTGGGAGTGGGCAGACCTAGATTCCACTTCTTGCTTCAAGAAAAGCTTCTGTATTTTTATATTAAAGAGTTATTTGTTTTGGATACCCCGAGGCTGAGCTGATGAGGTTATTGAACCCAAATCTCACACATTCCAGGTGAGTTCCAATGAGCAAAACAACAAAGTGTTATAGAAGTGATAACTGCCATTTCAGATAGAAAAAAAA
>VYZP01009839.1:1212-39509 GCA_013400635.1 Hypocryptadius cinnamomeus
CCCACTGTTGTTTGTGCTTCGTTGGTCTTTTGGTAGGAATCTTCTGTAAGTTGTCCTGGATCATTGCTTTTTTTTCTCCTGACTTGAGTCATCAGTACAAAAGCTGGAGTTGATTCAGCTTCCCAATTCTTACCTGGCTGCTTACATCCAGTTGGCCTGGTTTAGTGTTCGCTTACGTGTGCTTTGCTGGCGATGTAAAGACTTGAATGACTTCAACCAAACGCTTGTTCCTTTTCTGATGCCTTTTTTGTTCTTCTATGCTGAGTGTGTCGCAAACACCTCTGCCCTGGTTCCAGGTGGCAGGCCCAGACAATCAATCTAAGTTTATCTGTGCTCAGCAAACTTCAAGAGCTGTTCTCTGCCTGATTCTGTGGCTGCAGGAATGTATTTGACCAGCGGAGCCTCTGAGCTGAGCTGACCATGCACTAGGATGTCACGACTCCCACACTTTCTCCCAGGCTATTTCATTATTCAGCATCACTGTTAAGCATCTTCCCTGTGAATCATTGTGCCCATGATTCTGATGGATTGGAAGATGTAAAATGGTGTGAGATAGGAATGTGCTCAGGATTCTTTTTTTCCCTCTCCAACGCAATCGCTCTTACGTATTCATGCTGCTGTTTTGCATTTCCGTTTCAAATTTATCGCCTTCTTTGCTCTGCATTTATTCCCTCCCACACTTAAAAATCCTTCAAATCACTCCTCTCTTTTTCTTTCCCACAGCACTGCCAATCATCCTGTCCTGTTAACATTCCCACAGACATCTTGGAGCTTGTTCTTCAATCACAGGAGTTATTCACTTCCTATGCCACAGTCATCTTTCTCTCTCTCTCTCTTTAAATTGTGCCAAGGTGTTGTGAAGTGACATAATCACTTGTCTTTCTTTACCTGGAAGTATTCTGTTCATGAAACCTGGGAATGCAGTGGCTTTTCCAAATGCTAATTGGTCCTGGTCAGCTTTTGGTCCCAGTCTTGATCTTTCATGCTTTGAAGACTTTGAGCCATTGGTGGATTTGTGGGTGCTGACCTGTTCACGTGTGGGTTGTCATGAATATGACAGATAAAATTGCTGCTAAAATTACAATTCAATAGGAGATATTCACAACCTTCCCATGGATTGATACTTCTGCTGCTGGCACTGAAGGGAGTGTTCTCCTCTTCTGCCTTTGTTCTGCACCAATCCTGCCTTCTCTGCATGTCCTGGTTCAGGGCAAATTTGGGAGAGAACCCCCAAAAGGGGTAGCAATTTTCTGTTTGAAATTATTTTTTATATGTGATCCCCCATTCACTTATCTGAGAGAAAACATACTAGACAAAAATCTATTAAAAATTCTCTTCAAAAAGAGCCCAACTTTAAACTTCTGCTGCTTTATTTTAGCATTCAGGTGTATGGATTGCAATGGTCTCTTTCAAAACATCTTCCAAATGTCTGTTGAATTTGTGCAGGCTTGTGCTTGCCTACCACATTTCTGCCTGTATTTAAGAAAGCTGTATTTATGTTTGTCCAGTCACGGGGTTTTATGAGTTGGTGACACAACCCCAGGTGGATGAAATTTAAGGTTGTCCTAACCCCCTGCTTTTGATTTGAGGTGAAAGTTTCAGATGTTTTTTATTAGAATTTGTAAACAATGCACTAAAGCAAGAAAGCACTCAAATAGTGAGATTTCCAAATTAATTTAAGAGACAAGGTTAAATGGTTAGAAAACTTTATTCTGCAAAAACAGGATGTAGAGGGAACACAGGAGTCTCTTTTTCTAGTTCACCCACTTTGAGTAGTTTTCCAGATTGCAGCAGATTCTGTACATTGATAAATGGAGGTCTGAGATAGTGGAAAGAGAGAAGCTTGGGTTTGCTTCTCTGTTATCTGCCATTTTGAAGACTGAAATCTCTGTCTGGGATCTGTTTGTTCTTTTCCTTTGAATTTAAAACTGCATGGACTTCAGGCCACTTTTATTTACGTAAGTTCTGCAGTGTTCTGTTACTTAACAAATCCTTGTTGTAAATACCGATGGCTCTGGCTTCCCATTCACCAAAGGAAGTAAATTCTGTATAACTGAATTCTCCATCATTATTGCATGTAAAGAATTATGCACAGAAAATTATTGCATATTAAAAAAATATTCTACTGGTTGCAGTATGCAGCTGTCCTGTGGATTATACAATCACTGTTTGAGAATAAGGACTTTTAAACAATAGAAAAAATACCTCTGGATTTTTTTTCTGCCTTTTAAAATTTTGCTTTGAAAAAATGTTTCTTTCATCACCTTTTCCTCTAGAAGTACTGCTAAAATAGTTCTTAACCTGTAATTCTGCCTACATTTTAGGGGCAGAGGAACTGCTGTTAGTTTTGAGCATTAAGCTTGCATAAATGTTTTACTTCAGAAATCTGTATAATAGTAAATAATCCAGCAAAAATAATTATTTTCTGTTTATCCTGATAAATGGAAGAATTTAATTAACAAATTGAAATACAGCAGTTGTAACTGGGGAATGGCTCAAAGGCATTAGAGGAGAAGTCAAAGATGTGGGCCATTAAAATTTAAATAATTTTTTTCTAGACTTAAATTGATGTTTAAAAAATCCTAGCAGTGCCTTGAAGAGTCTCTGTGGCATGATTTGTATTGGTAACTACTCTGTCTTCCAGAAAAGCTTGTCTAATCTGTTCTTTCAAAATGCCCCATCCCTAGAAATATCCAAGGTCAGATTCGACAGATTGCTCATTGCAGGGGGGTTGGAGAAGATGACCTTTAAAGGTCCCTCCTATGATCCTGTGATATTTAGTAGCTTTTGAACATTTATTTTACAGCTTTGTAACTAACTCTGCGTGTAAGTGGATGTTAATATAGAAACGTGTCTGTCTGTCATCCACCTTTCCTTTACAGAAGCAAGGCAGCAAGTTGGGACTGTCTTCAGGGATGCCAGAATATGTATCTTTATCAGTGAGTGTGGTTTCAGTCCCTGTGGGTTTGTGTTGCTGCCAGGGTGGGCTCAGTGTGAGCCCCTGTGGCTGCACAGTGCCCCTGGTCCGTGACCACTGCACTCCCTTGGCCTGCAGCCTTGGCAGACTGATGGGAGTCTTCTGGTGCTTACCAAGGGACTTTTTATGTGCAAGTTTTATGTATTATGTCCATCACTGCAGTGAATGTGATGCCTTGAAGGCTTCAGTGGGCTTCTTTTAGTACAGTCTAACATAGCAGACTGCCCTGAGACAATCTGCAATTTGATACAGGAATTGTTTTATTGGGAAATTGGTTATTTTTAAACTCTGATCCCTGTATATGGCCCAGTCCATGTCCCTTCAGAAATCTGGCTGCCTTGTTGATGTATGTAAAATACTTTGTAAATGGCAGCCAGACATTGGCATCACATTTTAAGATTTACAAGGACATCAACAGAACAGAAAACAGTAGCTCTTTCAGTTGCTCTGTCCAAAAGATAAGACACTGTTCTTTGTTCAGATTGTAATTCAGTAACCTTCAAGGAATGTTTCTTGGTCCATGACTGTCTCCAGTTGCCTCCCTGTGTCCCAGAAACACAAACGTGCTTGGGACACACTGAAATTCATTCCTAGTCTAAATTCCTTCATCAGCTGCAGGGTTTGTCCTTGCCATGAGAAGGGGTTGCTATCATTGGATATCATCCAATGTTAGAATTCTCTTTAGTACTCTTTTAAGTGCTAATTTAAAGAGTTGTGACCTTCCTGTGTTACACACATTTTGGAGCATTTAATTTCTTCATGTTCAACTCAATGAAACCAGGGCCATGGAATGAAACAAAGCAGTTCCAAGTGATCCTTTGAGGGAGCAGGTGGTAGAGCCAAGGTGCCCCTTGCTGTGTGTTGTAATATCTGAGCCTAATTTTATCTCTGTGGCTTGAGAAAACTGTAACATAGTTGGTGGAATCTCAAGTGAACCAAAGTAGGATTTTGTTTGTCCACCTCAAGTAGAAGGATGAAAATGAAGTTCTGACTGTAAAATCTCAGTTTGTGACTAAAATGCATAGATACTACCTTAAAAATAATAATAAATTGCAGATTAGTACTTACATCTTTTTTATCTTTTCAGCAATGAGGAAGCAATCAGCTTTCTACAGTAAGCTCTGCTTGCTGCGTGGAAAAAGAAAGTGTTGAAACAAATTCATATTTAATGGTAACCATTAGTATGGAACACCTCACATCAAAGGCACAAGGTGGAGAGGACTGGAGTTTTTTAGTCAGACACTTTTTTCCCCTTAACTGAGATACTCTGCACTGTATAAAAAGTGAGGCTATTGGATTAACTCTTTCATGGTCGAAATTTTTGAGTGCTTCAGTGCCGGCACTCTCCATTCATAGCTTATTTGCATTGTTCTAATTTAAGTGACTAAAGAGAAAATTAAGTGGTTTATAGCTAGGTGATAAGCTTTTAATTGGAGTTGTATCCATAACTTCCATGAATTGATTCATGTAACCAAAATAGAATATTACTACGAAATTGTGTTAACAGAGTGCAAAAACAGTTAGCAAATTAAAGTTAAATCACCAATAAATATTCTCAGATAACTTAATGAGCTTACTTGTGAAGAAGTACAAACATAACTAAATATGCATTGCTTGGTGATGAGGTGAAGGCAGCTGTGATAAGGTTGTGAGCAAAACTCAGAGCAGAATTAACTAGGGCACAAGTGGTCATGATTAGGAATGCAGAAATTAGTAGGAGGGAAAGTCATCATGTACTAACAGATAATTTTAACTACCATTTCTGTTGAAGACTTCCCTCATTTGGATGTTGAAATCTGTGTTGGAAAAAGATAGATGGACTGGGCTACAGAGTACAGCTCCCATCAGATCATTGGGTCTGCATCTGTGTATCTGGGCATGCACAAGTCAAAGGCAGTTGCTGTGGGACTGAAGTTATGACTTCATAAAAGTTTTACTTTACAGTTTCTGAGATCCAGTGATTATATGGGTTTTTGACCTTTGCAATTGGAATGTTTTAATACAGTTTTAAAAAAAATTAAACAGGTCCATTAGGCTCTAGAAAGTATTGATTGATAAAGTGTGGCTGAGAGTGGAGGCAGCTAAAAGATCTTAAACATGGCCAACAGTACCAGCACAGATGTGGACTGTTGCATGCTACTGGGTCTCAAAACCAAGCTTACAGTATTCCTGGCAGACTTAGTCACCTGCAGGAACTGCAGGTGTGGTTTAGGAATCAGTTCTAGGTCCCAAATGAGTGTAGCCACTTAGTGTGAAATCTACAGAAAATTAACCAGCATGTTCCCAAAGTTAAACAAGTTCCTAAGCTGGATTTGGATAGGTGTGAAGCGACTAGAAGATTATAGGAAGCTATGGAAGAATAAAAAAGTAGAGGATGAGAAAGTCTTGCTTCCAAGAAAACAAGAAACTTCACAGAAACAGTTCTTTCTGATTTCTCAGTTTTGAGAGGGGCTTCTGATTAAAACTGATTTACTTAAGGTAAAATGAACAAAAAAAACCCCTAAAAAACAACCAAATGAACAAAAAAAACCCCTAAAAAACAACCAAATAAACAACATATAAATAAAACCCTGTTCTAAGGTAACAGCTGAACTTGCTGTAGGTTAGTTGGACCCAATATTTAGGTTCTCCCCCTTCTGCCTTTGGCTTTCTTAAACCTTTTTTCCTTTTCTACTTTCCTATCAAAAGCAGAATGAGTTGGAATTTTTGTATGGAAATGTTCTGCTACTGGAAGATGCTTTGGTTTGGGGAATATCATGCATTTGGGTTCGTTGTTTGAAGCTCCATGTTTCAGAAGGAAGCTGTCTGTTTAAATATAGATCAATTGCTTTGAAATAAGATCAATTTTCTGTCACTCACTTGTACTTTAATGTATTTGCTATTTAATGACTGTCAATTTAATATTGACAATGCAGTGTCAAGCTCTTTTATGTTAAGAGAGTGGACCAACATTATAGAATAACTAAATGGTTTGGAACTGTTTTAAATACCTTCTGAAACCACACTGATACCTCATATATGAAATGTCTGTATAGGAACTAGTTCTGCTTCCATTTTTAAATTGTTTTATTTTTGTTGATGTCTCTTTAGAGCTGTATCACACTTCATAAAAATATGGAGATGCTGAATAAACTGAGAGTTCAAAACATAGGAACAGAACTGGTTCTGGTCCTTTCCTGGGCTGGGTCAATGGAAGACTGTTTCTTGAGTTCAGGTTAGGAAAATAAGTGTGGGTTTTAGGGAGAGGAAAAGGGGGAAACTAAATCTGATCTGTCTTCAGATAAGATACAGGCTCTAAAATGGCCCATCGTGGTCTCTTTCTTCTGTTTGTGAAATCAATGAAATCAGTCTAGTAAGGAGAAACTAGGATAAATCTATTTTAGAAATACACTACAAGTGCACTAATATCTTAGAATTATTCAGGTTTCTTTCTTTTTTTTTTTTAACTGGTCATCATGTTCATACTCTAGGGAAGAAAAAACTTCCTTAACAGTATTCTTATTTCACTTTAGAGCCACTGGAATCTTTATACCTGACTTTTAGGTCTCATTGTATCTAATCTCCATCTGTCTTTCGAACATAAATAAAACAATAATAGCAGAGAATTTATCGAAATAGACAATAGTGTCACTTGTAATGAAGACAAGAAGTAATATTTGTGAATGGCAAATTTTAAGTATCAACATCTTTTTTTTGTCGCAGTTTAATCTGTGGATTAATAGAAGAGGCTATTTGTTTTAAAGCGTTGCAGCAAAATAAATCCCACCCTATAATATCAGGATAAAATAGCAATTACGTAAGAAATCTATTATTCATTGCTTCATTATTTGCTGTCTGACTGCATGCTGTTTGACAGTGGGCTTTTTTCTCTCTCTCCTTTTTTTTCCCCCCCTTTGAACTGGGCTGCTTTTGCTAGCTTGGCAGTAAAGGCTGTTTTCTCTCAGCACAGCCATTAAATCTCTCACCTGCGTGTCCTGTGCAGAGCTGCAGTTGAGAGATAAGGTTGGTCTCTCTCACAGCAGTGAGCATTGGTATTCCAGGCTCTTCTTTCAAGGGCATTTTGCTGTGATGAAGCGTCTGAAATGACAAGGAAAACATACAGACATGTTAAATACCCTTGCTAGTCTGAGACAAGTAAAGGTAAATGGAAGTTATTTTAAAATACATTTTGGAGCTGTTAACAGAGCTTGTGGATAACTGCAAATCACAGTTTTAGGCAGGAGCATTACAGACCTATTCCAACTGGCATCATCCATTAAATAACAAATAGTAATGGAGAGTCCTTGTCCTGCCCAGATTACACTTAAAATGTAAATAAAACACAAAGCTCTGAGCCATTCTGAGTGTGTGTTCCTGCATGCTCTTCATCCAAGGTCACAAAGTTAGTTCTTGTGAAGAACTGAATCCATTTCTTCAGTGTCTTATTCCTGTGACAGCCCCTGAGCACCTCCATCTTCCCACTGGGAACTGAGGGAGGTGCTTGGGATTTAAGTTTCCTGCAGCTGTCAGAGCACTGGCCTGGCATCCTCTGTGTGTCTGAATTTTGTACAGAATCCTTATGGGACCTGGTTTTAATTCTGTTTTTCAAGTACTGCAAGAATAAACATATGTAAGGACTTCACCTGTTTTGTAGTCTTCGGTCATTATTACTTTTATGAAATTAAAAATGGCATAAAAATCTGTTTTACATGTGCTCATTAATATTGGATGCATTGACAGAGCAGGTATCACCATTCCCATCTTGCTGTTGGAGAAATCGAGGAACAGTGATAACTTTTGTGTAGAATTCAGTTATAGATTAGCACTTAAATTACAGCATCAGTTCATACGTATGTACATATGTGCTAGATGCTTATGTTTCTGTTGTAGTTACTGGAAATCTCATTAGGAGTCAGAGGCTGGAGAGAAATTCAGTCCATCCTAAACTACACAGCAAGTGATTGATCAGCAAAATCCCACTCTAATAGTTTGTGGAGTACATTGAACAGAGAGTGTGTTGAACGGTTGCCCAAATAATAAGTGCTAATTTAAATATCTTAAAGAACCTCTTGGGGCCTCTGGCTGATGGTTCAGAGGAGGAGGATATTCCAGAGGTCCTGGATCATGTCTGTCAAGCTTGTATGTGTGTCTTGGATACCCTCAGGCATCTCCCATTGCATTAGCTATTCATGCTGGAGCCATGAAATTAATTCCCAAATCTGTTGCTTATACTGGCAATGTGTATACCAGCATGTGGGGATCTATGTTTAGTTCTCTTAATTTGAAACCTATGCAATTTATCAATGATCCTGTGTAGCTAGGCTGCAAATAAATTCAGCTTATGCTGCAGGGTTATGATCTTCTTCTGTTGCCAGGGATTCATGTGTGTGTTATGTATTCTGTAGGTGGTCATGGGTTCACCAGATGAATCAAGGATGTCCTGACTCCTGAACTGCAGCAGTTTATTTTACCAGAGAGAGAGGTTTGCAATTTGGGACTATAGCAGTTGTTTTCCTGTGTGGATCTGGCACAGAAAAGGATTTGTAACCATTCTGAGTTGACAGAAGACACACGCACAGATTTCCACCCCCTCACACCTCCCTGAATTTGCTTGGAAGCGAAGGACTATGAATGGTACAGCCACGTTAAAATAATTGAGCAGCTCTGACTCACAGTTGCAGCTTGTGTGTAGCTAAATGAGACAGCAGAGTGATGCTGCCTGACTGACACAGTTGTTTATGCAGTCACTGAAGTGTTCTCCCACCATGTGTAGGCCTTTGAGTTGTTTGGTATTATCTTTATTAAAGAGGGAGAAATCCTTCATAATGCTGATGATTTGTTTTATTTTCTCGGATGCCCTCAGATTCCGAGACCTAAAAGCATGACTAACAGAAAGTTATTGTCTACAGAAAAGCAAAATATCACTTAAAATACAGAAAAACTACCTTTCCTGAAAGCAAAGCCAGCCAAGGCATTTTCTAAAATCAAAAGTCTCTGCATGTAAGAGGAACTTACTGATTTAGGATTATTCCGAATTTAATTGAACTTTTGTTGTCAGGTCAAGATTCTGTGTCTTTAAAAATCTTCATAGGAATGATTATTTATTATGAGAAATGGTGAATTGGAGTTCTTCTTTTTGCCACAATTGATGCCAATTTAAGATCTGTAGAAACTTTAGCTTGGGGATCAAACTCATAGTGGGAAAATCAGTAGGTTTGTAGCTGTTGGATCGTTTAGTGTTCCTTATTTATTGCAAATGATATTTAAATATTCTATTTTAAATATACATTTCTAAGCAGTTTGATGGCTATTCAGTTTGCTGGTGTGTTCCTCTGTCTGGATTTGTCTGGTGCTTCCATTGTTTTGGGGGTAATTGACCTTAGCACAAGCCAATGCTCACTGCGTTAAAAGAAAAATAAATTCTTTCTATGGGTGAGCTGAACCCTGCCCAGTCTTCAGCGTTCTATTTTCTTTATGTCCTTGTGAAACACCTCTTTGAAGGAGCTAACTTTGCTCCTGAAGAATGTTTGTGGTTGGCCTTTTTTATCTTCTGCTGTAGACAAAGAAATTGCAAGAACTGTCTTCTTTTTCTGTTTTTTTTTTTTTTTTTTGGGGCTGTCTCTTACGTTTCTAAATTTTTATGTGGTTTTGAAAGTATTTATCATTTATAATCCCATTAAAAATGGAATTATATTTGTAAAAGTGTGTTACTACTGACAGGTAGGAGCATGGTTTAAATGCTGTTTACTTGTGTGGTAGGCTGAACAAGATCGATAGAGATGCGCATCATTAAAAGCACTTCAATCAGCCATAATGTGAATCCATTCCCAATATTCCATTCAGCCCTCAGAGGGTCATTGATGGAGGCCTCTTTTTTATTTTTCTGGATTTGTACATTGACCTAGTAAGGTTTGCACCTGCGAGCAGAGCTGCAGAAACAACCCCTCTAGTACCAGTGATAACAAGCACAAGCTTCATCCATAGAGCAAAAAAGTCAGGATCTGAATTTAGCTGCTGGTTCTTGTTACCATGTGGCTGATGTTACTGTGAGGTCCAGAGCCAGTGAAGTTGCCCTAAGGCTAAATCAGTAGTAGTTTGCTTGCAAAAGGAGGGTCAAGATCTTGCAGTAGTTGTTTTAATGACTTGAGAGTTGAGCTTGCAAATCTTTAATCTGTGGTGCTGCTCATATGTGTTAAGCTGAGACACGGCTGGAACTACAGGAGGAAAACAGCTCCACACACAGGAGTAAAGGCTGTGTTGTCCCAGGAACTGTACAGATGCAGAATGCAAGATTCCTGGCTGGAATGGCATGGCTTTTATTTTCCTTCTGGTTGAGGAAATGAAAATATAAAATCTGGTGAAAATATGAGACCTGATCATCAAGTGTTAATCATCAGAGTCTAGTGATGTTGTGGGGTTACTGTGGTGCTTGTGAAGGAACAATAACCTGGAATATTGCTCTGAGTTCTAGAACCTGTCTGATGCTTATGCATGTAACTGTGAAAACTTGGTACTTCCATGCTCAGCCTGACTCTACCTATGAACCTTAACTGCTCCTAAATTCAGCCCCCTGAGATATTCACAGTAGTGAGTAGTGCCCCTTGAATTCCATGCAAAACTGTTGCTATGGGCAAACATTGAAACAAATTAAGAAGCTTGTGAATAACTGTTCAAAACTCTCCACTTTCTTTTCTCAGAATTTATGATCATGGTCTTAAATTCCATATAAAATTGGTGAGGGATGGCAGTAGAGTTACATACTGGTACCAGTGTGTGATCTGGAGAACCTACTGAGTGAGTATCAGTACAATGCTGAAGTGCAGGTCCATCTATATCAATTTCTATTTATTAAATATAATACTTTAAAATATTCATGAAACATAGCTTCATTTTTTCTTGGGAGTTTGGTGAACTGAAATTAGCAAGACCATCTAGAGACAGAGTTAAGAAATTTTTTGAAAGAAATTGAAGTGCTTTTTTCTTTAAATTTGGATGAAAAGCAAGTCTCCTGAACTGGAGAAATAAGTCAATAGTAACCAATTTTAAAGTGTTCAATAATAAATTTTTCATTAACATTAGGTGAGACTACAAGGAATTGTGGAATGCCCTGAAAAAAAACCATTCACATAGGGATATGTCTTGATTTCAAATGAGAAGTGAGCAGTAACAAATAGAATATGACATACATTGAAAGATATTAGCTAGTGTACTCAAAAGCTTTGTAGAGTTCTTCTCTTAGGTAATCTTTGTTTTCAAGAGGCAAAACCAACTAGGTTATCTTTGTAAAGAGCTCACTAAAATACCCTAGTGAGCTGGAGTGATTTTAAAGGGGAAAAATTAGATTATACTTTGGAATAGGCAAGAAAAAGCAAGAAATGAAAGTAATTGTGATCTCAGTAAGGTTTCCTTATTCAGATGAAGTGGAAAAATTGCAGTGATTCTCTTTTGAAAGGAGATGAACAGTGGAAGTGCAGGAATAATCATGAAGTGGAACAGGTCAGTTTGCACATCAGGTGCCAGTTTTCATAAGAAGATTAAGGCTGTTGAAATTGATAAGTGACAATTTTTAAAGAAGAAAAGAAAAAATAATTCCAGAACTATCTAGTGTAGCTCTATAATGTAAGATCATTTTTCCATCATTGCTGTGGAACCACACTCAGGCCAGGCATCACCCTCACTCTGGATGCCTTTATGGACCTTAGAGACCATCATCATCTGGTTCTTGATCTTTTCCTTTCCCAAATGCTTGTTTTGTTTTCATCCTGTTGGTCCATCACTGTTAAAACTTTCATAAGACTCAGACACATGACTCATCTTTGCTTTCAGTGTTTCCTTCCAGCTCTTTGGTAGCACTTACTGGCTTCTCACTTTTCTGATGCCATGATTTTTCCATTGCTGTCTGCCTACAACTTCAATCCGACCTTCTTGGCTTTTTTCTCTGTTAGCACATACATATTATATTCAAATATACGAGTAAAAGAGCCTATAAACACTCACAAAAATGTTAACTTCAAATTCTTTCTAAAAAGTGGTTTCCTGTGGTTTATGAAAAAATTTTGACAGTGATTAAGTGACCAGTGCACAAAGCAATTGATAATTGTGACAAGCAATATTGATTCATTTTCTGCCTTCTGCTGCCCTATCCATTTCTGTTGGTCTGTAGAGTCTGGGTTTGAAAAATATTTACTGCTGGGGTAGGTTTTTGTCCTGGCTGTGGTTCTTAGTTTGTGATTACTGCTGGGGAAGTTGCTATAAATGCAAGTTGAAAAGTAAAAAAATTATTTACTAGAACTTGAAAAAAAATGCTCTGATAAGAGATAATGGCTCATCTGTCTTGGCATCTAATGTCACTGCCCTCTCACAGTAAAGAATGTGCTCCTAACACCTGATGTTAGTATAATTAGGAGTTTATCTGTGAGTGAAGTGGAGCTAAGCAGAGCAGTCTCTTACACTGAGACATAAGCAGCTCCTAGGTTCATACCAGTAGTTAAATATTTAATTATCCTTATTAATCTGATGTATCCATAAATGCCAATTCTAGGCCTACAACAATTAATAGTAATTTATGGATCACAAGAATTAAATGGTAGAGGAAAAATAATGGTACCAGTCTGGGATAAAGATCACTTTAGAAGTCCCACACATGTAGATATTTTATTTCTATCATTAAAAAAATGATAAAACTTGCAAAGAATAAACAGATCACTGAGTCAACAGGTGTAAAGCATCTTCACTTCTACTTGTTTATTTTGTTAAACACATTTCTATTTGTGAAGGGTTAACCCTTAGGATGGATGGTGTAAAGTTTGCCTAGGGTGAAGTCCTAATTTCAAGGAAATTTTCATGTTCTGTTCTTTGAAGGGATATTGACTTCCAAATCACACACCGACATGCCTCTGATCTTCCTGGGGATGAGTCACAGTGCAACGTGGATGCAAACCACTGGCATCAAATTTGCAGTGTGTTGATCACTGCTGGTGACAGGACAAGATGTTCTCTAATCCCATGTGTGGGGTTGTAGAGTGTGCTTTATTAAAAAAGAGGACTTAGAGCTATTAAAAGCAGAGTGCTGAGATTTTGTTGATTTGAGGGTTTTTTATTAGTGCTCTGCTGTAGATTTTCAAGTATAGTAAACTAACAAATATTACCTTGAGATTAGTGGCTTTAAATGCTGGTTTAATTTACACTCAGAGTGGAGCTTTCAGTGTCAGACAATCTCTCTCCTTTTTTTTTTTTTTTTGCCACCATAAGCATTCAGCTGAAACAACAGCTATGACTCAGTTGACAGTGAACGCTGCTTGAATTGATTTAGTCCGAGTTCAGATTTAGCACATAATCATGTTCAATTTGATCCACTGTGCTGCCTAGAGATAAAAGGGTTGAAAAAATAGATTTAGCTTATGTCAGTCTTTGTGGTGATGTCATTGCCATGAGAGATGGAATAGCGCTGTTACTATGCTGTGCCGGCTCAGTTGGTGGGTGTACGGGGGACAGGCAACCAGCAACTCACTTGAAGTGCACAGAGCTCGTGTTGGAGGCTTGCAGGCACTGCCAGCGCTGAAACTGAATCTTGGACTGTTCAATTGCAGTGCTGAAGATTTTTTTTTTAATTCTTTTGTTGTTTTCTTGCATCGTTTGTGACTCTGAGCTTGCCTAACTCAGTGTACAAAGGCGGGGGATGCCAGCCCGTAGCATGGACTGTGATGTTTCCACTCTGGTTGCCTGTGGGGTTGATGTGGAGGTTTTTGCCAGCCAAGAGGTTAAGGTATGCGCCTGCAATCCTTTTGTTGCTTCTTAGAAAAGCCTTTGGGAGCAATAGGCATTTGTATGTAGCAATTGACAATAAGGGGCAGATGAGATTCTGCTGCGGTGGTAAAAGAAACGCAGTTAAAAAAATCTGTTAATTAGGGGAGAGAAATATGGGAAAGGAAATGTGTTTCTGCTTTTTACTGTGTTTTGATAAGCTGAAAGCATAGCCTGGTGTTTACTCTTTAATGATGTAAGAAATGGGTTATATAACTGACATCTGTGCATATGCATGTTTCATATTCATAAAAAATCTTTCATTGTTAATTTTGTCAAATTATTTTTAGTCCAGTGTCACTTTTTAGATCAGCCTTGCCATAAATGTTATTTATTGATGTTGATAACCTTCAGATATCTTTACTCAGTTGAACAGTAGCTGTTTCTTTCCTTCATATTCAGATCAAATATGCAAACATAAATTTTTTGTGAAGGGCTAAAAGTTTGTAGTATCTTTGTGCATCTGCAGTGTAACAGAACACAAAAAGTTAGGCATCTTGCATATCATATGCATACCTGAAAAACAATGCTTAAATCTGAGGCTTGATATGCAGGGCCCATAGTCTCTTAATTAGACAACTGCTGTAGAAAAGTCATTGTGTGTAATTGCTTACTGTTGAAATCAATTATCTTCTTCATTTATTATCATATTACTGCAAGAAAATCACTGCAAATTAAGTTTGAAAGAGGAATTCTAGGTATGCTTTTCACAGATCATCTGAAAGAGCTCATAGATGTAATACAGTGATATTCAGCAGTTTATAAAGGACAAAGCTACAGACAAAATTAGTTTCTAATCTGATGGTTCTTAGTATTGAAAGACTGGAACAGGGTAAAAAGGATTTACGAATTGGAGGTCAAATTTTGAACCTCTGTTCTGTTTGGTTCTGAGTTAAACATTGAAGCCACTGGAAATAAAACTGCTTTGATTTGCAAGAGGCTCTGATGATTTTTATTTGCCTGTTTGTCTGTTAATGTGTGAGATCATTTATACTTTATACAGATGCTTTTGTGTTGGCATCAAGAGATTCTTCTTAATTTAAGAAGCTTTTTCTTAACAGTTTGATAGTGAATTTAGAGATTAAAAAGTGAGTAATTCAGAGGAATGATTCAGGTGAGGAGTCTTGCTTGCATTGGGACATGTTTCGTGTATTATTTTGAAGTAGTAAAATGTTTATCTGCTTATTCATTTTTTCTTTTTTTCTCTTTTTTTTTTTTTTTCATTTGAGAGCATTTTCTTTTAACGTGTAGGATTTACACCTGCATTGATATGATCTTGTACGTGGGTCTTCTAGTGTCTGGTCCATGTTTGATGCAAGAAATTAAAGTTGTAGTGAGCTTATTGTATCCTCATGCTACTCATACATCAGTAGCAATGCAAAAGCAAAATTTTGACTAACATAAACCAGCAGAAAGCATTCCAGTGACTTGGGTAAGATTTAGATTAGCCTGATTTAAGCTGCAGCATCTATAAAGTGTGGGCCAGAAGTACAAGATAAGAGAACAAAAGGGTTACAGAGACATTACAGGAATTGTAACCCTTTTGTGTTACTTGGACTTTCTGTACCTTGTTTGCTTTGGTTGAAAGTACCCTGTTTTCCTTTTTTTCCCCCCCTTATGTTAGAATTAAAATGTTGATTGCAAAGACTTTGGGTATATTTACAGTGGGGACTGCACTGCAGACTGCACTGCAGCTTAGAAACACAAAGTCTACTTGGAAGTTGTCTGGCTTAGAGGCTGTGAGCAGCGTGTGCTCCGTGACCCACAGCTCACTGCAGCTCCTTTCCACTGGCTTGTCCCCAAACTCTGTTGTGGAGGCTGTGGCCAGCTCTGTGCTCATCCCCAGGCTCCCCATGCAGCAACCTGCAGTGTGGGCACCCTCTTTGTGAAAGTTTCACTGCTGATGTAAAGCTGGAGATGCCTACTGCTCTTTGCTCACTTCCAGGAGAACTGCAGGGAAAAAAACAGTATGGCTTTTTTTTTTTTTTTTTTTTTTGAATGCAAAAGGGTTCACTTCAAAGTGAGGTTTTTTGGTGACAGTGTGGTCACAGCATAGAAAAGTTCATGTTGATTTTGATAGGATTAGGAACAGATTTAGGGTTAAAAAGGAAGGAGGCTGTTGCTGAGAAGAGTTGGGTGTGGAAGTTGAAGAGCAAAAGCAAGCGCAGAATTCCTGTCTTCACCTACCCTGTGACCCTGTGAGTATCCCTCTGCCCAGCCCTTTCGTGGGTCAGCCTGAAGGCATGGGTAGCATTGACAACTGAAGTCCAGGCTATTGTCACTTCTCCAATAGAAGGTTTTATTGCAGGGAATCTTCTCCCTGTGTGAATGGAATGTTCCCTCAGTGGTAGAACAGATATTGAAGATCTTAGAATACGTGTGGTGCTTGGTGAGGTTTGCTAAGATGAGCTGTTAGTCCTGTAGAATAGTTCTCTGATGTCAGTAAGGGTTGTGTTCAGGGTTTAGGACATGCTTACAGCATATCTCACTTGTATTTCAATTTAGGTTTAGAACTGACATGAGGCTTGGGAGAGGGATGCTGGTGTTACTCAGCCGTTGTTCTCCCATGAGGTTTGGGAGAAGGATGCTGGTGTTACTGAGCCATTGTTCTCCCATGAGGTTTGGGAGAAGGATGCTGGTGTTACTGAGCCATTGTTCTCCCATGAGGTTTGGGAGAAGGATGCTGGTGTTACTGAGCCATTGTTCTCCCATGAGGTTTGGGAGAAGGATGCTGGTGTTACTGAGCCATTGTTCTCCCATGAGGTTTGGGAGAAGGATGCTGGTGTTACTGAGCCATTGTTCTCCCATGAGGTTTGGGAGAAGGATGCTGGTGTTACTGAGCCATTGTTCTCCCATGAGGTTTGGGAGAAGGATGCTGGTGTTACTGAGCCATTGTTCTCCCATGAGGTTTGGGAGAAGGATGCTGGTGTTACTGAGCCATTGTTCTCCCATGAGGTTTGGGAGAAGGATGCTGGTGTTACTGAGCCATTGTTCTCCCATGAGGTTTGGGAGAAGGATGCTGGTGTTACTGAGCCATTGTTCTCCCATGAGGTTTGGGAGAAGGATGCTGGTGTTACTGAGCCATTGTTCTCCCATGAGGTTTGGGAGAAGGATGCTGGTGTTACTGAGCCATTGTTCTCCCATGAGGTTTGGGAGAAGGATGCTGGCAACACGGAGCCGTTGCTCTGCACTTTGCAGTACGTGTTGGCCACAGCTGCAGGCTGGGGGGAGGTATAAGGAGCCTGCCAGGACTGCAGTAGCAGAGCTTTGAGTGTTGGGGCTCTGAAGCAGCAGTTCCCACAGCAGGTGGCAATGGGGACTCCAGGAAGTTGCCACTTCTCAAGAGCATTCGTCCCTCAGAGCTGGGGAATTCTTATACAAAGCTGGCTTTGGGCGCAGGACTTGGAGCAGAGGGAGCTCTCCAGTTTATTGCTGCTTTTCCGCCTCTGGAGACCTTATTCTGTATGCATTCTGCTCTTAGCATCTGGCAGTCAGGCTTGGAAACACTCTGTTTCCATTTGGCCTCTGGAGCAGGGGAGCAGTTATTTAGTACTAAAGGCAAAGCTTTTTGGCTGCTGCATTTGTAGCTGCTCATCCTTTCAATGAACAGAGGCTTGTATGGGTACCTTGGCAGTGGCAGCTGGCCCCCAGCACTGACACTATGGGTTTGGCACCCACGAACCCGTCCAACAAGCCCTTCACTTCTGATCAGCTGCTGCTTTGAGTTGTCTTTTCTAATCCAGAAATTGGGTCAGGCTAATCAACATGCTACTGACTGTAGATCAGGAACTAGAAAAGTTGAGAAGGCAACCAGAGAAATCACGAAGTGCAGTTCTACTTTGAAGTTCACCCGGATAATTAAGATTCTTTCAGTGCCTCTAGATGATAATTTCCTGTAATGATCTTTGTTACATAAGCAATTAGTTAATGAATATCTTGTTTATTTCTAATAGAGGAATCCCAGACATCACTGAAACAGTGGAAGAGAATTTAAACTTGTATTTCTTACTCTAAGCAATGTGTTTTTATATGATTAATTCCACATATTCTCTCTTCATTTTTGTTCACACAGACCATTCAGAAACAAGGTAGGACTGGGGCAACTTGGCACTACTGTAAGAGAGAAGAAATACTAATGATCCAGATGAATCACATCCTGAAGACAGTAATGTAATGTGGATGGAACCATTATCTTAACACAGGGAAAAAAACCCAATGTGTACATGAGCCAGGCAGCAAAGGGCAATAATAGGAATAATTTCACTGTTTGGACTGTTGCTTTGGAGGATTCATCCCCATTGGAACAGGATCTCTTTCAATCTGTAAATTCATTACTCAGTTCAGATGCTCCAGTGAGCACCCTACTAATGGGAATTGTTTGGGATGGATGGGTTGGAGGTTCAGTCACTGTCCTGCAGTTGCCTTTTAGATGCTTGTGGTTTTTGCTCTCCACTTCAATTCTCCACTTGTCCAAGTGGCTCATTCACAAAGATGTTCTGAGGTTTAAAGTCTAAGTGCTCCAAGGCCAGAGTCAAGTGAAGAAAACTGGAGAAAGGGGGAGAAGTGTTGCTGCCCCTCTGGATGGTGCCAGCTGCCCAGTGGCAGGAAGCACGACTTGCTGGGAGAGTTTCTGGGTTTCTGCCTTTACATCCTTCTCCTTAGCCATGTGAGCTTGATCCGTGGGAAGAGTCTGTTGCGCAGTCATAAGACATCGCAGACGGGCTGTAAGGAGGGAACCAAACAACAGCATGACTGCCAAAAATACCCTGATGGCTCGAAAGGCCTGCTCTGTACCTCCTCTTGGCATTTTCTGTGGTTGGTAGCTCTTTCTAATTGCGAATAAGGTTGAGTCTGTGAAATCTGCACGATCCAAGAGTTCTGGAGAAATAGACTTGTGTGTCTTTTGATCTCTGCTTACTGTCTGTGTTGGTCTGGAGCAAGTAATGGAGAGGAGCTTTCCAAATGCTGTAGTGCTGTTTCCAGGACACTGACCCTTCTCTTGGCTTCAGGGTCAGCACAGAGAGACTGACAGCAAAGTTGGGGCTTGTGCAGCCAGTGCTGCTGCACGCTGAGGTGCTCCCAGTTCCAGTCACAGGTTGAGCTTTGTCCTTCTAACACCTTTATGGGAAAACAGCTGGACTCTTCAGGAAAGTTCCCAAAGAAATGATAGAATGGTAAGACTTCTAATGGTCTGAATAGGCTGATCTTCACTTATTTGTACTTGCATTTCCCTTACCTCAGACAAAGGGGGTGCTGCTATTTCACCAGAGGTTGGTGGCAGCTGCAGGTGTTTTCACACCTCTGAATATGGCAAACCTTCTGCTTCTTCACCCTTTTAATGCTAACAGGGAACAGCAAAGCAAGTCAGAGGGCTTTGTATTCTCTCTGCTCCTTTCTGTTGGAAGTCACATGAAGATATTTCCCTTTCATAATGGTAGCTAGACAATGAGTAATTTGTCAAATGAAAATAAATAACAACTAGAATGTGTTGGTAGAAGGTGCAGAATTAATCCAAGGCAGGTGATAAGGTAAGATGGAGCTTGTAATACTACTGACAAATGGCCCAGCCTGTGTGAGGAGCACTGGAGAGATGGTGATTTTCTTAAGCAGATTTGAAGAATTAATCAGTGCAGCTGTGGATTGACATACTTGTGATATGGATACATGTGTGATACTGATTTTTCATTAAATAATTATTTAAATTATTAAAATTTCAGAATGAAATTAAAATTCTCAGAAGAACCTAGAAAGATAAAGCACTCAAGTTCTTTCTCTTCTTCTCAAAAAAAAAAAATTATCAAGGACACATTATTTTCAGGTCTGCAGTGATCCAGTCTCATTTTCCTCTGAAGGTGCTGTATATGTGCACTCTTTTGTCTCAAATTTTACTGATGCTGTTTGCTGCTGCTTAGCATGACTAAGATTTGATACTGAGTAGCATTGCAGGTTCTGTGGCAGAGGTCTGCACCAACATTTTATGTATCTTTAGAAATTTTTTAGTAATTTATAGGGTTTGTTTTTGGTTTTTTTTTTTTTTGCTCATAGGCTAATGTAATGCTTTGTGGTTGGAGAGGTCTTCCTTTAATATTTTCTAGGGGTGATTTGGCCAGAGGCCTTAAATAATCTACTCAGTTTTGATCATTCAAGTGCTAAACAGCCTGTTTGCTTTGGAAGATGCTGCCTAATCGTGTTCTAGAGTGCAAACAACTGTGACAGTGTGGTCTTGAGCAGAGCATTCTTCCTTGGCAAAAAGACACTGAGGAAATTGTACCACAGTTTGTCAAACACTTGGCTAACACACAGGCTGCCAAGGACCAGAAACTGGCCAAGCAAAGCCTCCATTAGTGGACACTTGCTGGAATACTGTATTTTCCATGCACATATTTATGTGGCACCAGCATTGTGTGCATGAGCCTTTCCTGGAGATTTCCCCCACTAATATGGTTTTCAATAAGCAACTTCTCCTTCTAAAGGCCAACAGAATTAAAACTTCCCCCAGGGGAGACGTCTCCCCTTTCTTTTCCTAATTGGCAATGCCTCTAAAAAGCACCTGCAGCCGTGGAGTTTGGCTCCAGCCTGTGTTTTCCATCTAGGATTCTGGTTGATTTCTGCTTTGTCCATGTCCATTCCTGGAAGCACAGACAGCCTTCTCACAACATCAGTGTCCTTGTGATGCCTTTAACTGTCCCCACATGGAATTTCTGTTGGTTGGAATCAAGGAGAAGCCTTTGGTTGTAGTAGTTGTGATGGAGCAAACAGCTCCGCTGTCCTTGCAGGGTGGGAAAACAGCTGGATGGGTCCATGTAGACCTGGATGCTGCAGCAGCATCTCCATGGCACCTTCTCTTCTGTACACCTGGAGCTGCTGGAAAACTTCAAGGTGATGTTATAGGTAAAAAGTTCCAAGTGTTCTCACTTGCAGATGGAAAACTAAGGAACCAGAAAGTAAGTTCTCTGATTAGGAAACTGGATTTGGCATGCAGAGCTGGTGTGATTAATTATTCTTGTTTTTATTAATCATGTTCTGTAGTTGTTCAGTCTCAAATGTCATTGAGCTCTAGGCATTTTCCAGAGACCAATGAGCTTTGCTGAGTTAGTAGCTGATTTTGGTTGGTTTATGGTGGTGGTTTTTGTGGTTTGTTTTTGTTGGGGTGTGTGAGTTTGTTGTGTTGTTTTTAATTAGCCCAAACTTGCTGCTTTTCAGAATCTGCATTAGATTCTGGCAGACAGAAAGACTGACTTTATCTTACAGGATGGCTTCATATTTATCAGGAGCATGGAAGAGCCTCCAGTTTTGCAGCACCAGGTAGTTCCACCTGTTGAAATAATAGTCCCTGAGCTGAGAAACCCAATGAACCTGTTGAGCTCTGAGCAGTAGCAACAGGCAGCTGTACAGGGGACTTTCTGCAGCTCAATTTGTCACTTGCAGAAGAATCTCTCTGCTTCATCTGTTACAGTGAGGGATATGTTTGCCATTAAAAGGTGGAGGTATCCAGAGGGCTGAATCATGCAGCAGGACTTCTGCTGTGCAGGCAGAAAGAAGCCACTTTGCTGAAATCTCACTTGTCCTTTTATTCATGTAGGTCAGATGTGCTGGTGTGAGGCAGATGAACAAATAATGGTAAAAAACCTGCTAATCCTCTCAGTAAAAGAAATTCCGTATATGGAGAAGATAAGAAGATGATTGTTTTATTTGTTGTACAAATTTTACATTGCCATCCCCAAGTTTCATCATCTTTTGCTGTATATCCTCATGCCTGGTGACAAGGTTCATTCAGTTTTGGCTACTTGTCCACATTTCTTAGAGAAAACTTATAACTAAACCACTAGGAATAAAAACTTTTGAATTGTCTGAATAATTACACCTATACTGGCAAATTTGTTTTAACCACAAAACAAATGTTGGTGGTGTTGTGGTGCACCACAAGTGTTGGTGGTGGGGTGGTGTATATTTTGTTTTGTTTGAGGGATTACTGTTTTATTTCCTACTGCTGTTACAAAACAAAACCAAAAGCAACCCACCAGCAGAAATGGCCCACCTCCCTCAGAGAAGAACATTTTTTTAAGAGAAGCAAATATCTCTGAGGGGCAGCTCATAGGTGGAGCTGAGGGACGTGGTGTTCTGAGCTGAGGGAGGAGGAAATCAGTTGGTTTTTCAAAATATGGCCAAAATGAGGAGGGGGAGCATGGGGACTGTGAGGAAGGAAGTCACTCTGATGAAGTTCCTGTGTTGGGAAAGACCAAGAGTGGGGAAAACTCCTGTGGAGGCTGGGGCAGGTTGTGGCAGGTGGTGGCAGGACTGGTGTCTGTGGAGGTGACAGCATCAGGGGAGTTGGGATGGAAGGAGAGCTCATGAAAAAAAGAGAAATAATGGAAGACCAAGGTGAGAACAGATGACTTTGACTTCTTGTGCTGTAGTGGAATGATTTAAGGGCAGAAGATGATACAAGATGATGGAAAAACCCATTGATAGTCTAAAAAAAGGAGGATTTTGTGACAAAGCTTTCATCAAGCAGGTGTTAAGCATCATTGAAACCTTAGTTAAATTAATCTTGGCAGTAAAGCTTTCTGCTTCACTGAAAGCATCTTCCACAGGCTTCCATCCCACCTCCAGGTAACAAAATCCCTTTGTGAATGGGTACTCTGGGGTGCTGCCACTCTGCTTTCAGCTCCATCCTCAAAACTTTTTGCTGTTGAATGTCTCACAAGGAATTAAACGATTGAACATGACTAGACTAAGGTACATATGCACGCATGGGACAGCAAAGAATTTGGAAACCTTACCAAAAAAAAAAATTCTCTTTTTATATATTTTATTCCCACCTCCTCTATCTTTCTGCTTCATTCTCCTGGAATGAAAGAAGGAGTTTTGTGTTTTCCCTTGTTTTTGTTCAATGTGGTAGATGATACTAGAAACAAATAACAGTAATTTTTAAACTGTTGGAAATATCCAACCAGTAGGTTAAACAGTAAAACATAAATTATGAGACTGTTCTGGGTGCAGTTTTTTTAGCAGATGGAGGTAGGTAATCTTTTTTGATTTTCAGGTTTGATTTTAGCAATTGAAGAAATTAATGATGGCAAGTACTGTTGGTGAAAATTATTTTGAGGTTAGCTTTTGAAATAAAGTCTGAAGTCAGAGGAAAATAACTTTTCTGAAAAGTCATTTTCAGTGACCTTATGGAGCTGGTAAATAGTGTCTCCTAAGAAGATTATCTGAGAGACCAAGAAGAACATGAGAATTAGCAGCTAAGGAGGCACTTTTTGAATGCATAATGGAGATTATCTATCCTGATGCAAAGGACAGATGGGACATACAATGAGAGACTGTTAGGGCTAGATCAGATACTCCTTTTGCTTTAGAGCTGTTTAAGGATTTAAATATAATGTCAAAATCAAGTGTGCAAAATCACAAAATAGGTTTCCATTATCAGAGGTTTTAAATAAGAACAAGGGAAGTCTTGAGATATACAAAAATTAAGAGGAAAACAATGTGTAAATCCATTAATAGCAAGATACGTAATGCGGGGAGGGTTATGGTGTAACTGATTTCATTTATGTTATATAATAACACAGATAATTACCTAAATTGATAGAAAAAGCAACCCTAGTAGTGGCCAGAGCAGAGCAAAAACTGCTAAAAATGCAGGGGTAAGACAGATATTTAAGTGTACAGGAGCTGTTAAAATATACCTGAGTATATTTAGGATGCAGTTGAAATAATTTTTTACTATTTGAAATTATCTTTAAGAATTCATAGGTTACAAAGAGATTGCTGAGGATGGGAGATTAAAAAAAATAACATTTGTGTTTAAAAGGGGGAGAGAAGAAAGACCTGGACAATTACAGATATTTTTATCTGACTCAAATTTTGGAAAAAAGTTTGGAAGTACTTCGGAAGTAACTAGGCCTGGGTTGTGCTGAGCAAGTCATGTCAAATCAATGTACCTTCCTTGTTTGACAAGGCAGTGGGATAAGTGGGATAAAGGAGATGTGGAGTGTAGATATTTTGACTAAAGCTTTCACAATGTTCAAGTCATTTCCATAAGTAATCTACACTCCAAATATAATTTCCATAAGGTGGGTGCATAGTTGTTTACAGAATGTCTAAACCAGAACCAGTTCATTCTCAAATGGTGAAGCCATTTTAGTGGATGAGCTCACATGTTCCTTCCTGAAAGCAGGTTGAGAATAATAGCAGTAGTCAAAAGGGAAAAGCCTCAAAAAAAGTGTGAATGACACTGTCTTGGTAGGGCAGGGTCAAAATTCTGAACAGCCCTTGCTTAAACAACAGCATGCAATTTAGTGCAAGAAGAAATAAATCAGTCACAGCTGTATAAAGACATTCTCACGACTAAAGAGTTGTGTGATGCAAATCTCTTGAGTTCTAGTGAGTGGCAGTGGATAATTAGCAGCAGTATCACACTTCTGTCAGCAAAACAATGTGGATTCACTGAATGGATTGGGTTAGAAGGGACCTTCAAATATCATCTGGTTCCACCCCTGCCATGGGCAGGGACACCTTCCACTGTCCCAGGTTTTCTCCAAGCCCCATCCAACCTGGCCTTGAACACTTCCTGGGAAGAATTTGTACCTTAAATCCAATCTTAACCTGCCCTCTTTAGTTTAAACCCATTGTTCCTTGTCTGTCACTACAGACCCTGGTAAAAGTCTCTCTTTGTCTTTCTTATAAGTCTTTCTCCATCTTATCTTTTTTAAGTATCCCAAGGCTGCTACGAACCTCAGAACTCCTAAATCCTTTTCTTCTCCAGGCTGAACAGCCCCAACTCCGTCAGCCTTTCCTCACAGGAGAGGTGCTCCAGCCCAAGTTTGCTGTTGCAGCTGTGCTGTTTGTCTCTGGTGAGACTGGTTAGAATTTTCAGATGCACATTTTCTTGTCTAGAAAGGAGATTTCATGTTGCTACCTTGTTTACAGAGCCTAAGAAGAAAACCACTGACGTGTGAAAAGTAGTACCTTTATCTTTAGAAACAGCTGATTCCATGAGAGGAACTGCAGGGCTGTGTGACCAGCCAGCTTTCTGCAGTCCTTGAACCAGAATTTGAGAGTTGTTGAGCTAAAAAAAATTCTTATTAATCAAGACAGCTGGGAGCAAAGCCAAATGCTGGGCCGTAGCAGAAATGAGCATGCTGCTTATGTTAGGCAGAAGTAAATTATTAGTGTGCTTAAAATTTTAGAGGCTTGGAAGCCAATGTGTTTTTGCCTGATTTTTTTAAAATAAGTGAATAAAGACGAAAGATGTTTAGATATCTGCTTCATGCTTTTGTAACACATTATCAGACTGACACTGTTGAAATACTGTAGTGATGTAAGCAAGCTGCCTGCAATCCTTACTCCCAAAGTGGTGATACTTTTTTGGGAAGGATATACATACAGTATACTACTGTATGACATACAGTAGTAGTCACGAAACAAGAGTTTACTCAATGCATGCTGCATCCTAGAACACAGTATAGAATATTTTTTCATGTCATTGTCTTAGTGTAACGTTCCTGCTTATACAGTTTTATAGTTTATGTGTTGTGCAGTGAAATAGAAGCAGAGCAAAGGAGTAACAATTCTATAAAGGAAAGATCTTGGATAAGGGGAATTTACTTTGGGAATAAGCAGTTGATATAAGTATGGTAAAATGATGGTATAATAGGAGTGTACACTTGTGTGTAAAATGAGGTGTGGATGATAATGCTGCAGGTTGGTACCTATTTAATTAATCTATTTTAGAATCATGAAATTACCAAATCACAGCCTGGTATGGGTTGCAACGGACCTTAAAGATTATCCAGTCCCACCTCCTGCCGTGGCAGGGACACCTTGCCCTGTCCCAGGTTGCTCCAAGCCCTGTCCCACCTGGTCTTGAGCACTCCCAGGGACAGGGCAGCCACAGCATCTCTGGGCAACCTGTGCCAAGGCCTCACCATCCTCACAGGGAAGAATTTCTTCCTGATACCCAATCTAAACCTGACCTCTTTCAGATGAGACCACTTACTTATATGAATGTACCCTCATTGGTTTATTCCCCCCTAATGTTTTCCATTCAATTTGAAGTTTATACATAGCAAATCCAGTTCTATTGTGTTTCTGGTTTGAGTATCCCTTGGAGAAAGTCTGGACTATGCTGAGCATGAATATATTCACTTTTGGTTGATAATTTGCCCTTCTTAATTTAATACTAATATCCCATACTGATTAAATGCACAATTTCAATTTCAACTCAAAAGTGTAAATTCTGGTTTTGGGGCTACAACTGATGCTGCTTCTGCAGTGCAGTGATTGCAGCTGGATGCAGGCACAGTCCATGCATCAAGCTGAGGGGTCTGGGACATCCTCTCAACTCTGAAGATGTAACCTCCACAGGGAACAGGTGGCTTCCCTTTATTTTGAATGACTGCTTCCACCAGATTTGGCATCCCACTTCTTCTCCTGTCATTTAGAATCTATTTGCATCAAAAAATCTCCTTGACCTCAAAGCCAGACTCGTTGAATCTGCACTGTGTCATGGGAGGCTTAGGTGGGATTCCCCAGAGGGTGATTGGGCACTGAGTGGGCTCCCCAGGGAATGGTCACAGCCCCAAGGCTGACAGAGCTCAAGGAGTGTTTGGAAAACCCTCTCAGGCACAGGGTGGCATTGTTGGGGTGTCCTGTGCAGGGCCAGGAGTTGGACTTTGGTCATCCTTGTGGGTCCCTTCCAGCTCTGGACGTTCTCCGGTTCTGCACATTTGTCTCCAACGTTCCAGACTGGCACAAGGGCATTTGCAGGGCAAATGAACACAGAGCCAGTGTGAAACAGTGCCACAGGGCAAGAAACTATGGGATACTGATTATTTTTGTGTCCTACTTATTTGTAAAAAACTTGTTCATAAAAAGAAGAAAATCTCCATTTGTTACAACCCCTGCTTGCCAGTCACAGGGCTTGTTCCTTCTCAGCAATTGCTCTGGTTCTGTGCACAGCAGCTTCAGTTTCATAATCCCAGTCCAGTATCTTTTTAATATCATGCTGTTACTGATATATTTTTCACATCAGGAAATGAAAATGATTTTGATGAAGAGCAGTGCTAGTTTTAGCTCTAAGATAGGATTAGTCTACTTTCCAATTCTTGTTTCTAAACAGAATTTGTGCCAACTGGAAATTTTCCAGTTGGTTGAAAAATGACATGGGAGCAGTTTGGTCAGGAATATTTGCTTTTTCACCCTGGGGTTCCTTCCATCTGCCTAATAAAACAATTATATCACTGTAAGACTGAAATTCCTTGTGTTGTCTGGAAGTGGATGGTACTAGTGGCTGTTGAGTCAGATGGAAACCTCTGCTTATTTTTCTACCCTTCTGTACCCAGTACAGAACCTGTATCTGTCATCTCAGCCTTTTTGTCTGCTGGAATCTGCTTACTAAGTCCACACAAATCCTCTTTCCTGGCCAGCACAAGCCCAGTTTTCTGATGTGTGCTAAATTCTTGATGTCATGAGGTACTGTAACACTGTAAAGTTCTAGAGGCTAATTAAGTATTGTGGTGTATACTGGAAATTAAAATATGCTGTTGAAATATTTTTTAATAGGCAGGTAAACCATTGTGTGGTGTTCCCTTGGTATTTCAGCATCTGTGCAGCTTGAGATCCTGACATCCTCTAAAGGCTGGGACCTCTGATGGGGAAGAAAACAGCCTCTCCAAGTGTAAAAATGTTTCAAACACTTTTTTTTTTTTTTCCCCACTGAAGTTTATTCAAACTGGAAAGCAACTTCAGTTTTTTTGTAGATCAGTGCTGGACTGGGGGTTCCAGTGACAATCTAGAAGCAGCATGGAGGGAACAGTGTATCATCTCTGTTTATGCAGATGTTTTCCATTCATTTTCTGCCATGATCTGCAAAATCAAATTCACAGTTAAACTTTTCAGATTGATAACAGCATTAAGAGGAATTACACCCAGCAGATTATAGCTCATTTGAGCCTCCTCTGAGGGCACCAAATCAGTGGATGTGCGAGAATGAGAAACTTGCAGTCTTTTATAACTCTTTCAATGCAATGTGTGAACATTAACATTTTAGTCTGTGGAAGTTCTGATGTTTGAAGTTAGGAGGAACAGACTGTTATCTGTAGTTATTCCTTTTTCTGAACTGAAATGTTGTGTATATATTTATTTAGTTAGTTAGTTATTTAGTTATTTACACTGCTGTCTATATTTTAGCACAATTCCTGTTGTGGGGAAAGTCTATATACTATGTAATAATTTTTTTTAAAATTTGTTCAAATAAATGCATCAAGTACAATTGTTCTCTTATAAACAATTAGTGAAAGAAGGACTACAAGGAGCAAATTAGGTTAAAAAGAAAATATGCATAAAGACTTGATGATGAACATGGATTTTCACTGGCAAGCTGCAGAAAGAGATGTGCTCCATTCCTCTGAGCATGTGGCCTCCTCTGGACCTGCTCCATCAGGTCCTTGTCCTTTTTGCAGTGGGGTCCTCAATGCTGGATGCAGAAGCGGGCCAGAATCCCCTTCCTCACCTCCTGCACTGCTTGTCTTTGGTCCAGCCAGAGACATCCATGATATATATCAATGTGATGTCAATACCCCCCAATTTGTCACATTTGTAAACAGGACATTTCCTGCCCTTCCAGCCCACTGATGATATTTTCTTTAGTTTTCTTTTTACCACCTCCTTACATGTCTATCTCTGATACTTCTGTTTATGCCATTAATTCTGAAACACCATTTACTTGTAGTTGATGTAGGCTTGCTAAAGACTCCACTCAGCCACTTGACTGGAGGCAAAGTATTCCCATCCTTGGTTTATTTCACTGTACAAAGAGCCTCCAGTCTCAGAGGCTGCAGCTCCTAGGAGTTGCTCAGATGTACAGACAACAGACCTGCTCGAGTAATTTGCAAATGAAGTGTAAGACAGGGAATGACAGATGGTTGGGACAGACTGGGAAGAGCAAGGAACAGTCAAACAGCACAAGCAGAGCATTAGACAGTGGTCACAGTGCTGCTGGTTGTGACTGGGGGGTCACTGACTGTGGGCTGCAGAGGAAGTAGAGAGATGATGATGATGAGAGGATGTGCCTTGGTAGGTAAGGAGTTCCCCTTGTGCCTTTTTTCATCAGTTAAGTAATATTTATGGAGCTGCATGATGTTAGATTCTATTCTGCTCTCCTACTTGAGTTTTTTTTTGCTTCATAGTCACTTTCAAAATTGTCAGTGTCCTTTCTAAATACAGACAAGTTGAAACTGTATTTTTAGTCCTATTCGTGCAGTTTGCAGTGTTAGAGGAGAGGAGAGGGAGAAAGCATTCCCCATGACTGATGAGAACAGCTGAAATGCTATAAATGTTGATCACTGTAGGCAAAACAGTAAATCAGGAATGGGCAATGCAAGCATTTTATTAGTTTAAACTGTCCCATGGCTTGTTCTTGTTTATTTTTCTAGTTTAACTGGGTTGACAGTGTCAGGGAATAAGTAGCATGCATTTTATGGTTGTTTTACAACGTTGCATCTCCAAGACTATAAATATAAGACACAGTTTCTCAGCTCTTGGTGTTGCCTTTATTGTAGTTCATCCTTGAATTTAGCATTTTGCACACTGACATCCTGATTCTGCATCACAGCAACAGAGGTGTCCCCTGACACTTCCACAGCCTCAGTAACAGTTTTTTAAGAGGCTGAGGTTTCTATACTCCAGTTGGGGATTGTGTAGAAATAAAGTGATTCAGAATGAGTTATGAAAACTCTGGTTCTACTCCCATGGTTTCCCATGAGCCTGTGGTTTCCCACTGTGGCTGTGGGTCTGCCCTGGCCTCAGTGTCACCACACAAACAGGACAGTGGGGTGGCCTCAGGAGGCTTGAGGACATGAAGTTGCAGTTGCCAAGGATCAATGAAAAACAGTGTCATAATAAGATGGATGTTTATGTAGCTTTTCTTACAGTATCAAAGTTTATACAGTTAATAGGAAGAAGTTCTTTGGTGTGAGGGTGGTGAGGTCCAGGCACAGGTTGCCCAGAGAAGCTGTGGCTGCCCCATCCCTGAAAGTGTCCAAGGCCAGCTGGGATAGGGCTTGGAGCAGCCTGGTTTAGTGGAAGGTGTCCCTGCCCATGTCAGGGGTTTGGAACTAGGTGAGCTTTAAGGTCCCTTCCAACCCAAACCGTTCTATAGTTCTATGAATATGAATAATTTTCACACAGCTTCTCATAATAAATAATTTCAGTCCTAGTTTTGTGCACAGGTTTGACCACCAGTCCCTTATTTATTATTGGCTCTAGCACTTCAGTTTGGTTGTGGAGTTGTTTTATTCTTCTCCTGGAGTGCCAGCTAACTATTTTTATGAGAGATACAGGCTTTTGTCTACATTAGCATTTTGAGTCTGAGCTGGGCATTCTCATGAGGCAACTTTCCTGTTGCTCTTCATTAACTGTGCTTTCTGTTCACATCACAGAGCAGTTCATGAACTGGATGCCTTTCAGATGAAATTTATATAGAAAATGCACTCTAGTAGCATGCCTGATATGCTCCAACTGCTAATGGGCATTCAGTCTGTGGCACCTGATCAGAAAGTCCTCAGCACCAACTGTTTTGCTGCAGAGATCTGCTCCTGGAACATTCCTTATTAACATAAATAGCAGCTTTTGGTAAAAACTAATTAAGGTTGTTTTTCTTCCTTATTTTGTGTGCTAAATTAAGATAATAAGAACTTTAGAAACATATACACAGTAATTTGTTCCTTTTGCTACCAATTAATTGTTGGGCTTAACAACAGGAACAAGACAAAAGCGATAGCTGGTATTGTACTATGAACATTCTTAAATCCAATGCAGATGAGCCCCTTGGAGTTCATTACATACATTATCTACTCAATTATTTGAAATCTTAAAGCAAACAAAAATAGGCTGTTTTTTCAGGACAGTCTGAATACTTTCTTCACATCTTTTTTGTAGCATTATTTTTACTATTCTCAAGCCAAAATGTTAGGCTGCTATTTGGAAAGCAAATGCATTAAATCTTCCACAAATCTGTTCAGGTTTTGATTTTTTTTCCCACTGACAAATACAATGCAAAAGAGAAAAATAAAAGACAGTTATTATGTGATGTTGCACAATAATGGTAGCCAGCACTGGTATCAAATGTAGCTTTTCAGGGAACAAAGAATGGTGTCTCTACAGAACACTCCCCAGCACTGGGTTTGAAACTAATGGATCTGGTCATAGAATGTGCACTTTGCCAGCTGGTTTGAAAGAGCACTTCCAGCATTTCAGGGAGCTCATACAGCATCTGGAGCTGGAGTACTTCAAATATGGTGTGCTCAGAAAAGCTGTGGCTGATGATACAGTGAAATAACAGTGTTCCTATAAAGAAGAAATGTAAAGTGTGGATTTTTCTTTTAGCTCAATCGTTGGGTGTGAAATTGAATTGAGAACTCTCCAAACTATATTAAATCAGCCCCTTGGCATTGCCACAGGAACAATTTATTTCATCTTGAAGGAGCCTTTGGTTTCCAGATCAGTGGAGCTAAGCAGGAGGAACGTGCGTCACATTGAGGTAAACAGGGATGTGAGCTGGTTAAAAACAGAAAAGGCAACGCAGCAAAATTCTGTGCCCCTGACATTTGTCAGCCTCTTCCGAAATGTGAATGCATTCCCATTAAGCTTTGGGGCAGATATTATCTCTGTACCTTCTGTTGTGCTGATGAGCTGGAAGATGAAGGAAAATTTATTTGGTTCAGCTGATTTTTCAAGAGGGACATCTCTGTTGTTCTGTTCACCAGGATGTTCGCAGTGCTCTCATGCCATGGTGGGTGTGTAATGCAGGAGGGCTGGTGAGGGATGGATGCCTCCTCCTGCCTTGGTCCCAGTGTGAGGTGGGACCAGCAAACTTGTTCCAGCTCCTGACCTACTTTTCCATCAGGGCTCTTAGAGAGATGATGAGTTACAAATGTCTTTACAACATTGTGTAATGTCTGTTAGACTTTCTCAAAGTCCCTCTCTGGAACAAGACACTGGATCTGTAAGCAATAGGCATTACATCAAATATTTCTGCTGTCAGAATGATTTTGGCACAATGTGGAGGGCAGAACACTGAATGGATCCTTCAGGATCTAAAAGTTCCATGCAGATGCCTGTGAACAGCCCTGGTGTGTAAGGATAACACAGCAGGATGTGTGAGCCATGGGCCAGGGCTGTGTTTTGTTGCCAGTGTTCTCCTCTTTAGGGTTGGTTCACTACAAATTGCAGGGCAACGAGGCCACTAAGCATCATCACTTCTGAAATACCAACTGTGCATTCTTTACATAGTAAAGCTTAAAGGTATTAGGCTCCCCTTTGTCAGGATAGCAGTAGTGCAGGCAAATCAATCTTCCATTTTACTGGAGAGAGCAAGATTTAATGCTTTTTGTAATGCCTCCCATCTTGAAGCCCACCCTTAAAATTTTTTTTGGCTTTACTGTTTCATCTCTGACTCACAGTTTACCTGACCTTCACCTCTTGAAAACGGGAGAAAGCCAAGCATAGAACAAAGTGGATGGACTGGGGTAGCAAACTGGATTGGTTTGTTCATGTACTGAGAGAATTGTTCAATTTTGGAATATGCTGGGTACTGCCATGTTTCATGTAAATAAACCCAAGCTCTTTCCAGCCCTATCTTAATGCTCTAATCCAACTTCATGAAAAAATGAGCAGGGCTGTGCACTGAGTTCCAAGGTAAGGAACGCATTTTAGATAATACAGTAACCAGGAGGTCATTGCAGAGTACTTTGTGATTCTGATTATCTGACAAAATAGTCACTGTTCCCTGGTTTTCCCCCCTTTCAAAATGTCTCACATGAAGAAATGTCCTTTTAAAATATACCCTGCTGAATGACAGGTGGAAAGACACATTTTTCCATTCCTGTTGCCAGCTGAGAGATTTCCTTTGGTAACAGAAGACACTTTCTGCAAACCAACATTCAGACAGTAATACTCAGGGTAAATATTCAAATAATACCCTCCCCCACTTGTGAGGAGGGAGTAGGAAGATCCCACACTCTCAGCTACAGCTACCTACAGTGATAAGTGAAATAAAAAGCTACAATCTGGAGACCTTTGCCTTAAGGGGATCTCTAAATGGTAAATTCGTATTTTATTCTCCTGCCATTACTTAAAGGCAGCAGAACAAGCCCATAGGAATTCTCTATTTATCATCACTGGTTTCAAATATTTCCTCTATTTATAGCACTCCTGGAATTTTAACTGAGAATCAATAGTGGTTTTTCATATGCACTACCAGGATTTCCCAATGAGTTTCATCTTTTTAGAAGCAGAGAATTTGAAGAGGCTGTTGCTTACACTGGTTACTTGTGGGAGTTCTTGCTTTTAAGGAATTTTTGCATGTGAATTGTATCAAGCTCCTTGCTTGTTTTGTGTGGATCATTAAATAATTGTTAAAAGAACTTCAGATCAACCCAGTTCTTTTAAGTTTTCATTAGACAAATCAGGATCCCTTTTTGTTTTCCTTTAGCCTTTCCTCTCCTTTTGTCTTTGAGAACCACAGAAATGCATAGTGCTCCTCTCTAATCTTACCTTCTTACTCTTTTCATCAAAGTAAATAGGCTTTTTTCTATTTCTGGGCCAGTGGCATTTTGATATGTTACAGGTCTAGTGCTAAATAACTGCCTCAATTTGAGTCTAAATAATTTAACAGGCAGTCTTTGTTTAATATCAACACTGTTGGTTATTTTAATTCTGTTAGTCTCTTTCCTGTCACGTTATTTATTGATTTCCTTACACACACATGCAGCAGGAAACACCTCATACTTCAGCTTCTGTTTCCCAAGGCAAGATCCCAGAATCCCAGAATGGTTTGACCTGGAAGGGACCATCTCGTTCCAGCCCCTGCCATGGGCAGGNTTCAACTCTGAGATAGGAGTTTATGTCTTACAGGGATATTTATATCCAGTACAGAACTAATTTCAGGAAAAACTAATTTCATAATTGTGAATTATATCCCTTTCCCCATTGTGGTTAGTTCCTTGGAGTATCTTTTACATGAATGAATGGGAAAAATTAAAATAGGAAAAGTGCTTTCTTTATTTGCTTGCAAAACTCTAGGAAGCATTTGGCTAAAGTTCTAAATCACAACCATATCCTAAATCAAATGTGTAGCAAGGGTGATAATGAGTGTAAACACACTGAATAATAAAATGTAATTTGGGTTCTGAGTTCTAGGGCTCTAATCCAAAGCTCGCTGATGTCTGTGGAAAGGCTTCCATTGATTTGAATTAGGCCTTGGCTTTTGTCCTGAATGAACACAATACCAGTGGAGCTATTCATGAAAGAAATGTTTGGAAATAAATCACAGGAACTTGCTGTGTCAGAACCCAATTCACTTGCTAATTATGGCTGTCATGTTTTACAATGCTCATTGTGTTGATACTTTGTCATAGTCCCTCACATGAACTAACCAAATTCAATCTTAAAAAAATAATTTGCTGCCACTGCTGTAATTGGAACGTTGTTTCTGGATCATTACTCTGATGTTTGAAACCTTCTTTAACTTCTAGACTAAACCTATTTATGCCAACTGTTTCCACGTGTTTTATGCCAATGTAGTCTTCTAGATTTATGCCATACAGTGNTTGATTTCCTTACACACACATGCAGCAGGAAACACCTCATACTTCAGCTTCTGTTTCCCAAGGCAAGATCCCAGAATCCCAGAATGGTTTGACCTGGAAGGGACCATCTCGTTCCAGCCCCTGCCATGGGCAGGGACACCTTCCACTACACCAGGTTGCTCAGGTCCCTGTCCAGCCTGGCCTTGAACACTTCCAGGGATGGATATAATTTACCTTCACCTCCTGTGACAGGTTCACAACTTCTCTGATCATCCTTGCAGTCTTTTGTTGCTCTTCCATCTTGCCTCCATCTTCCTTAATTGTGGATGAGCAGAGCCACACACAATATCCAGGCTAGGTCTGAATACCCTTCATGTGGTATTGGCATAATCACTTCAGCACATATTTTCTAGGCTTCTGTTTTAGTAGTTTTGTTAAATGTGTGTCACCTTAGTGACTCCTTTATCCCTCTAGAAGTAACTGGTGTGCCCATCCTCTTTGCTATAAACAGGGAATTAATCTGTTCTTAGATTGTTTTTCTACAAGACTCTTCAGTGCACAGCTCCCACAGTTTACCAGATTCTGTCTTTTGTCTTGTGCCTCATGAGAGCTTGGTAGGGTTGCAGCCAGCATGGCTTGTCTGGAAACAGAATATATTCANGCCAGCATGGCTTGTCTGGAAACAGAATACATTCAACTCTGAGATAGGAGTTTATGTCTTACAGGGATATTTATATCCAGTACAGAACTAATTTCAGGAAAAACTAATTTCATAATTGTGAATTATATCCCTTTCCCCATTGTGGTTAGTTCCTTGGAGTATCTTTTACATGAATGAATGGGAAAAATTAAAATAGGAAAAGTGCTTTCTTTATTTGCTTGCAAAACTCTAGGAAGCATTTGGCTAAAGTTCTAAATCACAACCATATCCTAAATCAAATGTGTAGCAAGGGTGATAATGAGTGTAAACACACTGAATAATAAAATGTAATTTGGGTTCTGAGTTCTAGGGCTCTAATCCAAAGCTCGCTGATGTCTGTGGAAAGGCTTCCATTGATTTGAATTAGGCCTTGGCTTTTGTCCTGAATGAACACAATACCAGTGGAGCTATTCATGAAAGAAATGTTTGGAAATAAATCACAGGAACTTGCTGTGTCAGAACCCAATTCACTTGCTAATTATGGCTGTCATGTTTTACAATGCTCATTGTGTTGATACTTTGTCATAGTCCCTCACATGAACTAACCAAATTCAATCTTAAAAAAATAATTTGCTGCCACTGCTGTAATTGGAACGTTGTTTCTGGATCATTACTCTGATGTTTGAAACCTTCTTTAACTTCTAGACTAAACCTATTTATGCCAACTGTTTCCACGTGTTTTATGCCAATGTAGTCTTCTAGATTTATGCCATACAGTGTGATTTGTCCTTGCTCTGAACAGTACTGGTAAATTACTGATGACTGTTCCATCTCCTCTCAGGCTTTGTTTTGTTTTGCTAAATAAGCCAATAATTTCAATTTCTTATTTAGTAAATTATTAATTCATAGAATTATGGAATGGCTAAAGATGAACCTGTAAGATCAACCATTAACCCAGCACTGCTCTGATGACCACTAACCCATATCCCCAAGTGCCACATCCACCTGCCTTTTGAGCACTCCCAGGGATGGTGATTCCACCAATTGCCTGGGCAATCTGTTCCAGTGCCTGTCAACCCTTTCAGTGAAGGAATTGTTTCTAATGTCCAGCCTAAACCTCCCCTGGCTCAGCTTGAGGCCATGTCCTCTTGTCCTGTCCTTGTTCCCTGGGAGCAGAGCCCAACCCTCACCTGGCTGTCTCCTCCTGTCTGGGAGCTGTGCAGAGCCAGAATATTCCCCTGAGCCTCCTTTTCTCTAGGCTGAGCCTCCCCCAGCTCCATTAGTTGCTCCTCATCAGAGTTGTACTCCAGGCCCTTCCCCAGCTCTGTTGTCCTTCTTTGGACTCATTCCAGCCCCTCCCTGTAACCTTTATCTGGATCTATTCCCATTAATCTGCTTAAGATACAGGAAACAAACCCTGCATTTTTAATGAGCTGCTATAGTGCTCCATACAATGCTGTTAATACTCTCCTTGCTTTACTGGAAATACTTTTCCAAATATACCCAGCATCTTGTTTACCTCCCTGTGGCTGCATTTCACTGATCACTGTCACCATGTGACTTGCAGGGTCTTGGTCCCTTATGAGCTCCCATTTAGTGCTAGAAATAGTTTTTATTCAAGGAGGGCATAAGTTTGCCCTTGTCCTCAGAGGCTTTTAGCTCCTGTCTGTCACTCCAGTGCTCATTTCTTCCTTGCATGCTGCTCTGTTTGTTCTCAGCATTGGCTGTCCTAAATGATAACCATCAAGCTGGAGTAATCAGCAGCTTTAATTAGTATGGTCCTACTTTGTGCTAATTTCGTTAATTTAGAAAACAAACAGAAAAGAACTTTGGAAAATGCTAGAGGCACTGAGTGATGGGAGCTGACAGAAGGTGACAGGAAAGAACTGGGGAAAGGTGCCCAATGTTGGGCAAAGGAATAACGAGATGAAGAGAGGGCACAGGGCCCAGGAGGGAGAAGTGGAACTCGGTGAAGGTTGCTCACATCTTCCAGAGCATTAATTGGGCCTCATTGAGACATACTTGGGATGGATGAAGACTCTCCAAAATCCCAGAAATAAATGCACAACTCATGACTTTCTACATTTTGACTTTTTAAGAATAGCAACACTGCTGCTTAACTTTGGATGTTTCCTTTTCTTTCCCACAAGTTTCAAAGTGCTCTGAAAGTTCAAAGACTTACTTTCTAAAAGCATTTAAAAGTACTGAATCCTAAAAGCACTTTAAAAGTCTCGAATTGAGAGGATCATGAGTCTTGAATAATTTATCCACAAAACTTGAAAGGAAAAGAATTTGCTTAGGTCTTTAAAATGTATATGATAAATTTTCTTATAGATTGGAATGACTCTGAAAGACTTTTATCCAGATAAGTGCATTCAGCAGATATTAGAAGTCACAGGCAATAGCAATTAAGGCATAAGGCTTTTCCTGGGAATTGATATCAAGCTCGGAGGAGTGGGGATGGCTCAAAATGCAGCTGAGGGCCATTAACTTCACTTGATGATTAATGACCTCTGCTGAGGTCATTATTATTATCAGCTGAAAACATAAAAAAATCCAGATGTATGAATCTTTTTAATGGGAGTTGCTGTTTCAGTCAGTGCAGTAGAAGTGTCCCCACTGTGGATAGACTGCCCTTTAATAATATCAAGTAGAGGGCTTGATTTCCCTCCTCCCCACAGGATTTTCAGGAGCATTAATCAAGGCTGGGTCTCTAAAGCTGTGCCAGTATAAAATTGAAAAGCAAGCAGAATAAAGTCCATAGTGCTTTAAAGTTCTCCCAGTGTGGCAATGGCATCCAGGACTTAATCAGCTTTTTTGTAGTTCTCCATCTATCCCTTTCAGTGCCTAATCAGAGTGAGTCTCAGTGTAGCTCAGGAATGTGCCCAGCACATTCCTTGTGCTCACTGTTCTTGGACCCACGTTTGAAATTGTGTCTTCCCTAATGTTGTGTTAGGTCTCTCATCAAGATCTGGGCTCTGGCTTGTGTTACAGAGGGGGCCAGCACACAGCCCTGACTGCTGCATCCAGACAGGGAGCATCTCTCTATTAGTAAATAGTCAGTAGGAATAGATACTTCCCAGTGTCCAGACAAGTCCATGCATGGTTCCTTCCACTCTTGGTGAAACTTTTTTTATATGATAAATTTTATTGTTGTCTTGTAGAGAAACTGAGAGCTCCTGCTGGGAAATGTTCACCTTGCTGCTAATTTTTGACAGAAGACTTCTGTTATAATGTCTTGATCATTCTATACATACATATATATATATATAAAATATCTTTCTGTCTCTCACAGAGTCGTACA